>OMLB01005746.1:6399-17409 GCA_900302555.1 Myripristis jacobus
AGCAAACAGAGAGGAAAAAACAGACCACAAAACTTCAGACCACTCCGTCATCTGTGGTTCGCAATCTTGGCAAAGATTTCTAGCACCTGCTTCTTTGCTTCTACTGTGTGAGATTGTGTGTGCGTGTGTGTGTGTGTGTGTGTGTGTGTGTGTGTGTGTGTGTGCGACTGTGTGTGTGTGTGTGTGTATGTGCAAAATTACTCATAGAGAATTCAGCAGGATGCGTTAACAGCGTTAAATACAACATCATGATTTGATGAATGGGAATTTATTTGCATTTACATTACATTTACATCATTAATCTATGTTATATGGCAAAACACAACTTAGTGCAAACACCACCCCAAAAACTGAAGGTACGCAATAAAAATTGTGGTTTCCACTACAGGATTTCACTGCAGTTTTGGAGAAACTGGCACTCTGGCTATTACATAAGGTATGTGCTCACTCCAGTGCACTCGGTGTGCTGTAAATGTGTAACACAATGCTATTTTCTTCCCTGAGATTCCCTCATCTCATACCCTCTCCCTTTCCCCCCTCATCCTTCACTCCCCTGCTGAGGGCTCCAGCCAATCACACCTCACCGAGGTCCCTCCCCTGCTCAGATAAATAGCGCCAGGGACCAGGGAGGGTCTATCTGCCTGACTCTCTCTCTCAGCAGAGTCTCTCAGCCTCCACACACCACCTCAGTGCTACTGACTCCCTCTGTGATCATGTCTGTCCGAGCTTTGAAGACCACCACCTACTCCACTGTGTCAAGCTCTTCCACTGGCAGGGGCCCAACCTCGGGCTTCAGCAGTAGCTCCTTCTCTGGCTATGGTGGCCGCAGTGTGGGTGGTGCCAGGCAGAGCTACGCTGTCCGCAGCACCTATGGGGGATTGGGCAGCAGCAGTGCTGGCATGGGTGTTGGGGGGTTCAAGGTGGTCGGGGGGTATGCTGCTGGGGGATCTGGCCAAAGAGGAGGTGCAGTTGAGTTTGGCTATGTGGGCATCGGTGGAGGTATGGGTGTTAGCAGTGGCATGGCCAATGCAGTGACAGCCCCAATCACTGCAGTGACAGTGAACAAGAGCCTGCTGGCCCCCCTGAACCTGGAGATTGACCCCACCATCCAGGCAGTCCGCACCCAGGAGAAGGAGCAGATCAAGACCCTGAACAACCGCTTTGCGTCCTTCATCGACAAGGTGGGTTAATTTAAGATAAGATGATAAGATAAGATCAGATAAACTTTGATATCTCTGCTAGGAAATTTGTCTTAACGTGGAAGCTGCAACCCACCAAACCAAGGACATTAAAATTTAAACATGAAAGTGGCACCAAACTTCCTATAAGTTGATTCTTTGGTTTGTGGCTACCTTATTTTGTTGGTATTTGTCGGGACTCTTAACATGTAGCTGTTTTATTCCACACAGAGTAGAAACATAACTCAGGGACTTGAGAAGAATTTACAAGAATACAGGCCAAATAGCCCCGAGGTGATAGGGGTCTGATGTCATGCAAGGCTATCCAAGGGATATTTCCTGCAAAAACTGGATATTGATGTACACCCCCTTCCAAACTAAAAGCTTATGAAGGATCATTGTGGAGGATATTGGCTGTTCTGAGTATCATCTTAACTTACTCAAATGTTCTCAGTACCAGTTGAGATCATAGAGCTAAAAATGAACCGATCAGCCTGGACACTGTGTACATATACAGGGCAAAAGTGCATAGCTGGGTATTTTCTAAGCATCATGTAAGCAATATCCTGCAATAAGATGATTTAGTGGTTATGAAGGTAGAAAAAGTGACAGGTGTGGCTTTAAACATTTTTTTGCCAAAGCTTAAAACTTTGCTAGATACTGTATAATCACAGTGATAACATGGTGCTTCAATCAACAATATTAAAAATAATCTCTAAGTTCAGCAAGTGCATTGTTGAATATCCAGTGCCAGTTCTTTCCTGAGCAGTTGCACAAAGAGGTGGGAGTGGCAGGGGGAAGGTTTGCATGAAACAAGGCCACCTTGTTAGACAGAGTAGGTCTCTCAGTATTGGTATAGATATCTACACAAGACTAATATACAAATCTTAACATTTGTCAGTATATGAGGGTCCATGGTGTATGATGCAATTTTCCTGTAATGTAAATAATTGTTATTGTGTTATGCATCCATTATCAGTCGGGGATAACAGCTTAAATGTATGAAATAGCTATCTGATCAGTGAACTAACAATTTGTTATCCCATAATGACTACATTCTTTAGTTATCTGTCATTGTTCCTCCTCAAGGGGCACCTTGTTTGATGAGATACCCTCATCAAACAAGGACACAGGTTAAGCCTCTAAATCAATCAAACTTTGAATTGTTAAGATTGTCAAAGGAGACCCTCAACCTCTTCTGCACACACAGTTGTCATACAGTGAGTGCATACACACACACACACACACACACACACACACACACACACACACACACACACATGCATACATACATGCATGCAGCAGTGCTTTTCTCCTCATGTTTGCTATGTGAAGCCCGACCCCACCCTGGGTCAGGGGACTGAAAAGAAAAGTTGTATAGGAAACATTTGAGCCAGATTGGGAAACAGTGACACTCTGTGTTGAAACACAGCAGTTATGGGTTGGAACTGAGAGAGGAGTAATTGATGTGACATTTGGAGAGAGGTGGGGGAACGTCAATCAGCCATTTGTCTCTTTTGCTTGATATGGATGTTGTGTTTCTTTGTCCATCAGTGAACACAGGGAACCTATTCATGCTTTCGACCATATGAAGTTATCCACACCCAGTTGCTCTTTACATGCATTCCCTCTTTGTCCACATGTCTGTCTGACCACCCCCTCCTCAAAATGTATGTAGTTATGCATAGTTTTGCCATGAAAAAACAAGAGGCTGGTTATTTTTTGCAATATCATCCATTATAACATACATTTTTCCATTCAGAAACCCAACCATCACTATCAGTTCACTCACAGTAATTAATGTTCCCAAATACAGAAATGTAGGTTTGACTCAATCTAAGCACCATTTGTTAGCTTTATTTCTGTCTCTCTTTGCAGGTGCGCTTCCTGGAACAGCAGAACAAGATGCTAGAGACCAAGTGGAACCTCCTGCAGAACCAGACCACCAGCCGCTCCAACATCGACAGCATGTTTGAGGCTTACATTGCCAACCTTCGTAAGCAGCTAGACAACCTGGGTCATGAAAAGGTCAAGCTGGAGTCTGACCTGCATCAAATGAAGGGTCTGGTTGAGGATTTCAAAAACAAGTGAGTGGAGTTAAAGTCAGCTTAACACAGAATTTCTGTCAATATTGTCAGTAATAACTTAATTTTGATTTAATTTGACAAAAAGAACGGTGATATTGGATCCCATATTGATGTCATCTTCAAATCTTCTGTTTTTCAGGTATGAAGATGAGATTAACAAGCGCAATGAGTGTGAGAACAACTTTGTGCTCATAAAGAAGGTGCTCAGTTTGCTAACAAATTGTCTAACAAATAATCTAAAAACTACATTCAGCAAGCCCATACAATGGCCACTTGTACAATAAGGCCAGGGCTATATGCAATGATGATTATTCTCAATTTCATGTTCTCCCATGCAGGACACAGATGCTGCTTACATGATCAAAGTGGAGCTGGAGGCCAAACTTGATGGCCTTTCTGATGAGATTGAGTTCCTGAGGCAGATCTATGATGCGGTGAAGAATATTTTCATTTTATTTTTGATGAATTATCCAAAAGAAAAGAGAAGTTTATTTGTACGTGGTTATTTGTTTCCCCTGTGCTCATGTTCCTTTGGTAACCACTGCAGGAGATTCACGAGCTGCAAGCCCAGATCAAGGACACATCCGTCATAGTGGAAATGGACAACAGCCGTAACCTTGACATGGACGCCATTGTTGCTGAAGTGCGTGCCCAGTATGAAGACATTGCCAACCGCAGCAGAGCCGAGGCTGAGACATGGTACCAGACTAAGGTGAGACCACTCCTCCCAATATTTAAAACTAAAGCATAGAGCCAATACTGTCCTTTTTGGGGACATTCTCTCGAGTAAAGTGGGACTGTGGACTGTTATCATACATTTGAAAAAGAGTGACAGGAACTTTGACATGACATCATGAATGAGTCCACAGAATGTAGCCTACCAAGATCACCATGTTGCACTTTGATGATTTCAGTACAAGTTTTTCCTTTTCCTTAACAGTATGAGGAGATGCAGCAGTCAGTGGGTCAATATGGGGATGACCTTAAGGCGTCCAAGGCTGAAATTGCTGACATGAACCGCAGGATAATCAGGCTCCAGTCTGAAATTGACATGATTAAGTCACAGGTAAGAACCATCTTGCAATATCTGATGTCTGCCACTGGCGATGCTCTGTCTACAACTACAAGTTCTAAATTAGGAATAGTAAAGAATTTTTGAGAATTTTTAAGCAGGTTTTAGTTAAGCTTTTGTCTTTCACCATCATCTTGACCTCATCTCTTTGCTCATCAGTATACAGCAGAAAAGCAGAATGGCTGATGATGATGAATAGATGATGAGTCTGGTGGTGTAATATAGAGCTGCCCACCATGTAAATGTGGATTATTGATTCCTTGCACTGCACTTCAGTCTGAAATTTTCTTCTTTACTCTCAGAGAAACAACTTGGAAGCTCAGATCGCAGAGGCTGAGGAGCGTGGTGAGCTGGCAGTGAAGGACGCCAAGCTCCGCATCAGGGACCTGGAGGAGGCTCTTCAGAGAGCCAAGCAGGACATGGCATTGCAAGTCCGCCAGTACCAGGAACTCATGAATGTCAAACTGGCCCTGGACATTGAAATCGCCACCTACAGGAAACTGCTGGAGGGAGAGGAGGACAGGTAAGATGTTAGGAGCAGCTGTGCACTGGCCTGGAGTAATGATGAATCATTTCTTATTTTTAGCGATCCTCATCATTTTGCTTTTTCTCTCTGTCCATCTCTCTTTAAAGACTAGCAACTGGAATCAAGACCAGTGTGTCCAAACAGACTTGTAAGTTCACACACTACCATTACACCACATTTGTATCGAAGTACCCAGAGGATTATTATTCTGCTGTTGTGGGAAAGTAATGATTCTCATTAAAGACAATGAGGTCACTATAAACTCATCACTGACAGAGACCAGAGGTAAAAAATGTCATAAAGTAGGAAAAGTTGCTATAAGTTTGCTATTGTTCTAAACAAATCAGTCCCTACAGGAATATTCACAGAGTGTTTCTTTAGCCTGTCAAGAGAGTTCTGGCCTATGCTTGCTGGCACAGGCTCTTGCACCCTAGGGACTTTGATTAGGAATAAACAAGTATAGAAAATGAATAAGATGGATGATTGTTCTTCAGGATATAAAGGCCCCCCGAGTGATTCAGTGACCTCAGTCTTTTTCAAAACAAGACAGCTCATCTTAGTAAGTGATGTAGGATTATAGCCCAGAGAGAGTCCCACATGTGTGTGAGGTTAATCAGGGCCTTGGGTGCTGGTGCCAGCTCTCTGTAAATAGTTGTTACTCCCATTTTGCCCTGTAAACCAATGATTTACTAAAGCACATTAAAACCAATACAAGACTCACATTTGGATTTAAACAATTTCCTTCAATTCTGTTTCAATTCTGTTACCTGCAGCACTGAACTACAATGCCTATGGCCTTGAGAGTGCCCGCACCCCCTCCTACGTCAGCTCCTCCTTTGGTGCAGTGAAGGCCAGCAGCAGTTCTCTCAGCAGCCATGAAGGGGCAGTGAAGAGCAGCACAGTCACCAAGACTGAATCTGTGGTGATGAAGAAAGTGGAGAAGGAGGAGGCACAGGTCGCTTCTGAGGAGCCCGAGGCCTCTGCTGTTGTTGTGGAGCAGGAGCAGGAGCAGCAGCAGGAACCTGAAAAGGAGCAGGAGCAAGTGGAGGCACAAGCCGTGGCTGAAGAGTGAAGCTTCACTTTTTTGTCCTCTCACTGAAATTCTGATTGATGATTTTGGTGAAAAAAGCACACCTAAGCCATTCTTTGCTTACTATTCAATGCTTCTAATTTCATTCAGGTTCATAATACCTTAAGTGCCTTCATCAAAGGATGGGTGTGATCCTGCGGTAGGAGATGAATACCCAGATTTAGGAAGCCTACTGTCTTAGTAAACACTTCTTAGTTACCTCTAAAAACAGCCCAGTTAAACACGACCTTAGGTTTCTTTAAACCAGTGTAGGTTTACAAGCTTTTCACTGTTAAATGTAGTCTCAGTCACTGCTGATGAGTCACTTTCTTCATCACCACTACACCTGTAAAGCCTGCAGGTGGCACTGTGGTATGACTTTTCCTCTGCTGTTCACATTTGCCCTTTGGCCAATACAAAGCACTGCTGTTATAGCCTACGTTTGTCTGCAAGAACAGAAAAACCTGTTATTCTCAGAGTGACATACTGCTGTCAGTGGAACTCTGTAAGACTAGACTGGGGGAAACAGAATCATTACTGTACTGAAAATGCTGTGCCAAAACACTGATAGTCGAGTATGAACAAAACAGCAAGAGATAGCAAACTCTCCATGACTTCAGCTGTGAACAATGCTCAGGTGTACTGTCTGCTGTTGGCAACATCTGGTGTCCTTCTTGCTCAACAATAAATATTCTCTAAACCCTATTTTACATGGTGTTATGTTGTGTTTTGATGCCAAATGTTAGATTGTCAATTTGCACTTCACTGATTTCTTCAGAGTATTCTCTCAATTAGTGTTGAGCACTTAATTGGAAAATGTAAATGAACACCCCAACTTTGAAAACATAAATAATAGATAAACTAAGAGGAGCTTTGAAGTGACGCAATGAAAAACAGAGCACAGCAGAAAAAACAGTCAGCCTGACATGAATATTTACACTGTAGTCTATTTACTCTGAATGTGGGAGACACCTGCAGCGGCTCAAGGCACAAGGTACAAGGCACAAATGACATGCCACATGCAGAATGGGAACTGTAGACCTTAATTTTAAACACAGTCTATCTAAGTAAGTACACACACTCACAGGCATCAGTTCAAGTCAGTAGCACTGTGTCTGTTCCTCTGGGGTCACTCTATAGCAATCAGTGGCAAACAACAAAGAGGGAGACAACACAAAATACAGATATTAAAAAAAAACCAAAAAGAGATAAAGTTAAAAAAAAGTTTAAAGTGATTAAAAAGACTAGACCTATCATATCAGACAAATAAAGACATAAAGGGAAAAATAAAGGCTGGGCCTGCATCATATCAAAACAGGAGAGTGTAGCGATACTGAGACAAAAAGTGCAAACGCAGTGTTAGTCTATGAAGTGACCATGACCATCCCTTTCAGATTTGCTTTTCTTCAGTGTAACAGCCTCTGGAATAAAGCCAAACTTTATTCTGTTTATTTTGTGTGTGGGAGTTCTAAAGCACACTCCTGCACGCACAAATTAAGAAAAAGAAAGAAAGGTTGTTTGCGCCTCAAAGACACGAGTCACAACAGGAGCATTTTTTTTTTTTTTTTTTAACAGAAAGCTTAGCTCTTAGCTGTGTTGATATCACACAAATCAACCTTTTCTCTGTTAAGTCCCAGCTTGCCTAAGTCTGACATTTAGGGTGACTTACAGAACCACTGGGAAAAACTGTAGTCTCAATAGTTGAGGAGCATAATACTTACAATGCCCATAATATTATACTAGACAAAACAGATTTAAAGTCATGCATTCCTTCAAATTGTCAGTGGCTTGTCATTTACTGACTGGTAGTTAACGACCGGCAGTGATAATTACCACTATACAAATCACACATAGCTCAAACCAATCACACATATAATTTAAATAAGACTGTAAATAAGATTGAACAAAACAGGACCACACCAATACTATGTACTCAGATGCAATAGAGGTTGTAGAGATGTGAGTGTCTCTGTGTGTGTGCGCACAAGTATATTTGTAATTGCTTATAGCTGGGTCAATTGGGCGAAAGAGTGCTAGTACATTTAGAGTTTATCTGAGGAGGAGATTTTTTTTTTTCCAACCCAGATGGATTATGTAATAAGGTGCTGAGCTCCTTAGAGGAACAGGCCTGAGCATGAAAGAGGGGTGGTGGTGCTGCACCTGAGGCGATACTCTCAAATGAAGGCAAAGACACAAAAACCCATGGACCTACCAATCCATTAGATTGGTAAGTCCATGGTAGAGCTAGGGCCCTGGTGTTCTGCATGCTGGTTCACTGAAATGGCTCTGGCACACCTAAATGGGGCAGAAGCTTAATTAATGTCCTCAGTAGCACCTGTACTTACTCTATTATTTCATGACAAAATGGCTGCTGTGAAAAAGGTCTATTGAGTAAAGCCAGCATCCCATCACTGCTGACAGGACTGCATTTCTTGGTATGTTGCCTGTACGGACAGGCTGAAACTCTTCCAGCCCGCAAGGGTTGCTCACTGAAGTGGTGACCCTCAGTGACCCTCAGCATGCAATGGCCTGGAGATACACATTGAGAAACATCCAGAAAAGGCAATGCAGCACAGAGCATATTATTTACAATCAGCCAACAGGTGTATTCAGTGACCAGTCAAGTGGAAATTATATATGCTCTGGATTGCCTTTTCTTGCACTGAGGATGAACCCCAACATGGACCGAAACATTTGCACTTGCACTGGTTACTTTTTTGCTCTCAAGCCCCCAAAACACAGCAAGTATTTTTTTGGTTTGGCTCCTCAGTCTGCTCTTTTAAATTCCAGGGTACATTTCATATTTGACTGATTTAAAACACATAGAACACATGGCTGGCAGTGATGTCTGGAGAATCTGATAAGATGTCTTTTAGTTCTTAATGTTAATTCACGTTCTGACTTCATGTTCTAAACTTCAAAATGCATTGATATCTATGGGGCTTATGCAGTAAAATAGTTGATAACACCTGTGTGATAGCTTGTTCCAACTATTTATTTTCTGAGATACTGTTACGCATTCATGTGTGGCATGACTAAGGGGATTTATCTGATTTGATCTGAATATAATAGCCATCGTATGTACCTTAAGATGTTGCATGCTTGCCCCTGAAATCTAATCCAGTGGTTCTCAATTGGGGGTATGCGTATGCGGGGGGTATGCGTGGTTGAAATGTAGCAGGGATACAGCTGGAAACAAGGAGAAAGAAGAGAAAAAGAAGCAAAAACAGAAACATCAAAATATCCTCAATATCTGGTTGTTGTTTCAGACATGGATGGAGCTGGACGGTACCTCTTTACAGAGACTTTTTTCCCACTTGTATTTTTTTTGCACTGGTCAGGGGGTACTTGGCTGAGGAAATGTAATCTAATAAAATAAATACAATAAAAATAGTGTTTAGCTTCACTGTCATACATATACTGCTGCTGGTGGCTTCAAAAACAAGTTACAAAGTGCATTGCAATAAAAACAAATAATAGAAGTAAATAAGATCCGAAACATAAGATATAGATAAGCTCCACAACTGAGGGGCCTGAACAGCAAAGGCCTGGTCACTCTTACTGACAAGCTGACATTTTGGGACCATTAGTAGGGGCCTGCTGGAGGATCTCAAGCAGCAATCTGTTTCAGAGAAAGTTAACAGATCACAGATAAAGGCAGGAGCCTGACCTGACCTGATGTGTTTGTTTCAAGCCTGGTAGCAGTGTGTTTGTATCAAGTGCAGTCTTTGGATGTTTCACCTGCTGATACCAGAATAAACTGTGTTGCAATAGACAAGTCTGGAAGAGATAAAATCATGGATGATCTGGAGAGGTGATTAAGGGGATCTGGAAGAGCATTACATTGTGATCAGAGATAGCGAAATCAACCCAGTTCACATCATCTACATAGAAACCATTTCAGAGCACAAGGTCTCCCATGGTTATAATGTGTGCCCTTTGTCATGGCTGGAGGGACTTCAGGTCAAATTAAATTCAATCAAATTAAAATTTGATAACATAACATAATGACTGATAAAAGGTCTGAAAACTGCATATTGAAACCAGAAGTAAGTTCAGCAGAGTTCTGTTGATTAAAACACATTAAATGGGCAAGTTACTCTTTAAAATAAAACCAAGACTCTCAAAGGTGGAAAACTGCCAAGTGAGACTGGAGACATGTCACGTATGTAACAGTGTCAACTCTGTTATGTAAGTCGTACAACATGCCTCTGTATGTGAAGATATGTTTCAGCTCCCCAGGGCTCTCTGCACAGCAAATATGTTCACACCACAGTGAAAAAAAAAATGAAATGAATATTTTTCTTTGTGCTTCATCCAATTATTTGCATGCTAATTTGGAACATCGTGGGAAATGCTAGGTGACAAGTGTTTTTAAATGACCTTAGGTCACAGTTTCTAGACATTTTCATACATTTTAATATATTTTCATAACACAACTTTTTCACAACACAACATTTACAGCTTATATTTCTTTCAGGTGCTCTTCACTGCACAATTTACTGAATTTCACTGCAGGCTTACAAGGCAGCTTAATAATATTTCTAATACAGTAGCCAGCATCACACAGCAGCACCGTGGGTGGTGAGGCAGCAGGCCGGTTCATGACTCTTTTATAAACTTGAAAATAAAGTCTGGCAAGCTTGTGAGCTGGCTAAGTTCAAAGTTACTTAGTCATGCATGATGACAGATAGATAATTGTACAAGCTTGACTAAAGTGGTGCGTAAGTACCCAGATTCATAGGTATTAAAGGCCAATTAAAAAAACAGTAACATCATTTGTAATAAACTTTTAGATGTTTGATCTCTCCTCAGGATAGAATAATTGGGTCTTGTCAAGTGTCAGATATAAAATCTTAAATCACTCTCAAAATGCTATGCTGACAAAACAGTTCATTACCTAGTCAATTTGTCTCATGGATCTGTCTGTACAGGACTGCAAGATTCATAAGTGTGTGTGTGTGTGCGTGTGTGTGTGTGTGCGTGTGTGGTTGTGAGTATTTAGATGATGACACTCAGGATCCAGAATTAACACACCAAGCACTAACTGCTGGTGAAATTCCTCTTTGGCTGATAAA
>OMLB01005746.1:17429-37689 GCA_900302555.1 Myripristis jacobus
CAGATATAAAATCTTAAATCACTCTCAAAATGCTATGCTGACAAAACAGTTCATTACCTAGTCAATTTGTCTCATGGATCTGTCTGTACAGGACTGCAAGATTCATAAGTGTGTGTGTGTGTGCGTGTGTGTGTGTGTTTTTAATAGCATTGTAGGCTGCAGATATTTTCAAGCTCCCAGAAAGCTTGAGTAACAGGTTTGAATTCTTCTGTCAACTTAGGTTGAGGACAATTCACAGGTGAAGGAACAAAATCAGTAAAAACAAAGATGATTTTATGGATGCCAAGTTGAGGTGTGTCTCATTCCCTGTGGTGCAAACAACACAGTGGATGGCAACACCTATTGCTCTCATCAAGTCAAAATCATTGTGATGTGGTTTTCATTGGAAGGCAGTTAAATAGTGTTCACTGCAACCACAAAAAAAGCTAGTGCATAGGCAAGGCAAGTTTGACAATGACAAAAAGCAATTTAAGCAATGCATCTGAAGCTTGATCAGTAGCACAGAGTTTTAGGGGTGTGGAGATACTGTCTTCACTCATTCTTCTTTGACACTGATTGAGTGGTGGTCCAGCATGAAATACATATGATGTCATATTTCAAAACTGAAAGAAGCATTGAAAGGTTTAAACGCAGTTTTTGAAAAAAAAAAAAAAAAAAAAAAAAAGGTTGTACAAGATCGAACGTAAGTTTTGAAGGCTTACATAATGTTTTGATAGCCTGAAAAAAACCCTAAAATCTTATATTTTCAAATTTGTACATGTATGTTGGGGAAAAGGTTCTGAAACCTTTGAACTGGAGTTTCGAAAGGGAAAATCTTTACTTTGAATCTTTGTACTGGTAGTGCAAATTGTTCTTTCAGAGCTGAGTTTTTAACACCCACTTTCCAGAGACCGGCCCACACAGTGGCAAGCTTGCGAGTCACATGATTTATAGCAGGGTTGTTTTGCAGCGCTGGTCTGAAACTTCGAAACACACAGTCTGAAAAAAAAAAGCTACGACTGGCACTCAGTGTTGCATGCATTTGCATTCACCTAGTGATGACAGTCTTGTTGTCTTAACTCTCCACTGCCACTTGAAAGTATGTGCAGAACTAGAAGCATTTTGGTTTTGGGCACGCCCTTTCATTCTTCCCCAGTAATAGTAAGGTGTGTGTGAATGTGTGTGTTGGCCAAACCTGACTATTCTGCATGAATAAACTGAAAACAGGATGGAGACTTTCTAAATTTCTAAAATTCCTGCATAACTTAAGACCACCTGACAGCTGGACTAACCTGTAGGCTGGACCAGTTAAAACACGGTCGAGCTGGTCTGGACTGGTCTCACCTGGAGTAGATAGTGTCCACTGGAAGTCCTGCAAACTCAATAAAAAGTTTAACCTATTTTATGCTATACCAGTGTCTAGCTTCAGGGTCTACATCTGCTCTTAAGCATTTAATGATGGTGCACACATCGGCTAACTTAGGGGCCATTCAATTTTATTTTGCAAAATCAAAGATGCAGGAATTCACAATACTTTCATTCCCTGTTTTAACATAAATTACCCAAGGAAGTGCAATGAGGCTTAAAACCCAGTAACGTAAGCTGCAACAGCAAATAGAGATTACTCCAGGTCTCTAAAACTGGTCTTTCATGTCTTTTTCTACACAGCAACAACAAGACAATAAAATATTTAGTTGCTTTGCCGAAAAGATTTTTCTTAGTGGAACGTACCCACCAGCTGAGAACTATTGAAATAGACTATATGACATCAACTCACTAGCTAGAAATCAACCAATAGGCCATGCACAATGTTTGGCTACTTGATCTGATAATAGCACAGTGAGAGCTTACTCACTCTCATGTAGGTATCAGTTTATTTTTGTTATATGTATGAATTGCTATGTTGTTTACATGTGTGAATGTTTCAGACCTCATAGAAAAGAATCATTGCACGGTGTGTATTATGACGTCTATTTATTGATTGCAATAGCAAATATTTTGTCGCCGTTTTTGTGCAGAGAACTTATTTTCCTAGAATCTAGACAAGGTGCCATGCTTTCCAAAGCAAATAGGTCCCGCTGAATTACAGGAATATGTGTGTAAAATGATCCACAAGACATTGAGATGTTTTCTATTTGATGTAATTGTGCAGATACAAAACAATGGCATCTTGGGTTTGAATATTTTGCGCATAATAAATGTAACATAGCTTCTGAGAAGTATTACAACCACCACATACAGAATATGCATGTGACATTGCTGTACAACTTGGAAAATATAACCTTGTGGGAATGTTTTTTCTTGCTTTGAATGTACTTAATGGGAAATTTAAGGGAAAAATCAAGGCATTCGAGAAATTAAAAATAAGTGTTGACTTGGTGTGATTTAGCTTAGTCAGAGATGAGCAT
Organism: Myripristis jacobus; assembly: GCA_900302555.1. Classification (NCBI taxonomy): domain Eukaryota; kingdom Metazoa; phylum Chordata; class Actinopteri; order Holocentriformes; family Holocentridae; genus Myripristis; species Myripristis jacobus. Next base: position 19,817 of record OMLB01005746.1, read on the forward strand.
CTTTGATTGTAGGCAACATTTACAAATCTGCTGACGGTGTGTTCACTTCATTGCAGTTTGTGACTGCCTGTCCTGCAGAGATACCAAGCTGTCCTGCACTGTCATCAGCCTTGGGCAACACACACATATTCACACACAGTTTTCACGGATGAAGAATGAAAGGGTGTGTCCAAACAAACTGCTTCTGGATCTACACATACTTTCAAATGGAAAACGATAAGATTGTTAAGTTAAGCTTGTTGATTTGATCTCACAGTGATGATCTTCTCTTGAATTTCCGAGTAACCCTTAGGGATAACTCAAGCGTGCAAAAAGGACAGTAATTATATTTACCACTAATAAGCAAATTCCCCACCTCTGAGGGTTAAGATATAGTAGTCCCCTCAAAGCTGTGACAAATATACATATGTATATTTTGATGCCATAATGAGCGAGTTAAACTTCTCACAAGAATCAAAAGATTAGAGAAATTTACATCGTCACAAACAACATTTGTTTTAGATATTTGTTTGTTATACAGTGTATATGCTGTTAAGATATTATGCATAAAGTCAAAAGTGAGACATGGAAAAAATGAGGCCTCAAGTCCGTTTCCACATATTCTGTCCAAAGCTATGAAGAATCCAAACTGCTGACCTGGAGAACTGATAGCATAACATTATTGTTTCTGTCCCCCATAATCCTTTGATCTGGCCTATTTTGGCCTGTGACTCATTCTCACCTGCACGAGATTGTTGCTTTATCATTGACTTGTTGAAGCTGATATACTCTGTTTAACGTTATTATGAATTTTTAAACTTTGCTAACATTATTTAAATACGAGGAATCTAGCATTAGGGTGACTTGAGCACTGCTATGTTTGCAAATGGCACAGTTTTAGCTTCTGTTTACCGGGTTAGTGGCCCTACACACCCAAGATAATCATTTCCTACTATCGCTGCTGAGTTTTAGTGGTGATCTGGCAGCAGAGTAAAAAGGGTGTGGCGGTTTTATGGTGCATGTTCACACATACTCACTTTCCTTTCACATGCAGGTCTTGTATGTGCATAGTAGCCCCACCCCTTCATACCCCTCCCATCTCACTCAAACACACACACACACACACAGACACTCATACACACATACTTTGCCCCCAACAGCTGTCATGTTAAAGTTTGTTAAATCCCTGCTATTGTCTGCATTTCGTTCATGTTTCCATGTTTAACACGAGAAGCTAAATCTTAACTGGGGCTGTTCCTCTCACTGAGATGCATGAATGAAATCGAGTGGTGATAATACCTGAGAACTCACACACACACACACACACACAGATATCTTGTAATGGCAAGACAGTGGTTGCTAGGTACTACATAAACAAAAACAGGAGTTGGCTAGACATTTGTCATAATGAAGTGTGGGAGGACAAAGATAAGCCGTCTGAAAACTGGAAGCAGGGTTGTGAATCTTTCACTTGCTATGTATCACCGCTGAGACACTTCTGCTTCTGCTTTGTGTTGAATAAACTAAACTGCATTCAGCAATACAAGGGGAGAAAGTAAAATGATGTAACACTTGTTTCAATGAAAAACCTGACCCTCAATCAGCTAGAAAACACCAGCATCCACAATTAATCTATGATAAAAATAAAAAAGTAAAAGTGAAGAAAAAGTATTGACAAAAGTAGTGGAAATGATAATCTACAAAACACATCACTCTGACATAATCCTCCTCCTCTGCTGTCTTTTAACGGGCAAGTTAGTTGCAACACCAAGCAGGTTTTAAACCCCATAGGGGCCTTTAAATCACACGGGTGCATTGTTGGAGTGGTTTGTACACAGCTATTGACTGGCCACACCTTCTAGACTTGATTTATATATGGATGATACAGGCTGTGTGTGCATATAGAATACCATCAAAAGGATATTTAAATAGATGTATAAATGGACGTATAGGATCAGACATATAAATGACTTTGGAGACATGAGTGAAGTGAGTCAGTGTGAGGCTGCTGATAACACATCTCCCTGACTGATTGAGGGGTGGTGCCCCTGGAATGCGCTCACCGCTGGGCGGACGAGACCGACCTGCTTCGACAAGTTGTCTGCTCAGCAAGACGGGTCATGAATGGTCCAGCTGCAGATATAAAACATTACAGTGAAACATACTGAAAATGTAAATCTTCCTAGACAGATTTTAAGACATATTTCTGAGCTTGATGCCTGTATTTTTATTCACTCCACCGAATCCTTTTTGTTCTGTTTATTGATTCTTTATTTTTACTCTTTTTTTTTTTTTACTTCTATCCTGTAGTCGTCTTGTTTGTCATTGATTGTAATCATGTACTACCGATTTTTGGCCACTCCTGAAATTCAGCAGTTCAACTACCAAATAAGTAGCAGCATGTTGTAAAATCAGTTTCTACTGCTGCTATGACCCGAAACCCATATGGAATATTTCATGATTTTCGTTGAATGGGAGTCCAAAAAAACTTAGACGCATGGTGCCAAGTTACAAGTTTCACATGTAACGCTGGCCTGTGACTAACTCTTAAGTCTGCACATACAGAATTGGCACGGATCATTCCATTATAGCTGAGCACTACGCACAATAACTGTGCATACACAAATGTATGAGCTCACACCAAAGCAGATGTTAAAAGTTTCTTAACGTCAAATCACACAAAGACACCTTTGAGTCAGTTGCTAGCTATGTTTTCATTTGGTGAGAAATCTGATCTTTCCCCTCTCACTGAGAGTGAATCATCTGACTAACCCACGACGCTGAGGTTTACATCAGTGTTCCCATGCCTAGTTTCCTCCCACAATTACACTGAGGACTCAGGTGTGCTATCAGCAAGGTGTAAAAGTACAAAGACTATTAAGAATTAGTAAAAATGATTTCTAAGCAGTGTGGATGTCTTCTGAAGTTTGTTTGCATGCCAACATACTGCCTAAATTTCAGCTCCTCCTAAAATGACGAAATGCTGGTAACTGCAAAACAACTGAATGTGTGCATTTTAACGCTTTCATTGATCTTTTCCATTTCATGAGATGCGCATTGTTATGGTAACAGTCCTTCTATTATCAACATTCTTTGTGGCTAAACCACATTCCCTTGACTGTGCCAATCAGGGTGTGCACCTTTGCAGGTGGTGAAAGCCTGAGTCCCAGAATCTACTCAGATTGCAGCACCACTCCCACATGAACACACCCACCGCACAACGAGGAAGCCAAAACAAGCATGAAGGGGTGTGTTTGTGAGTCAAAAGGCTTCAGATTTTCTCTTTTGTGTTTGCACATTATTCTTCATTTGGCCAATGAATGGTTTGATTATATTCCCTCAGATTAACCTGATAGGGTTGATTGGCTTTTTGAGTGTTGCTGTGATGAAGCTGCAGCCTGAATTCAGCAGAATCAATCAGCTGCAAGAGTAAATAGAACGCAGGCTCCCCTGGTCAAATTTTGATTTAAGTGCAAAACTATCGACGCTGCAGTCAAGAAATGTTTTATTTTTGACGGTAAAATAAATTTCTGACTAAAATTGGAACCAAAAACTGTTGTTTGCAAATCCAAAACTTTGTGTTGTGCTTTATGCTGCTTTTCTTTTCTTTTTTTTTATACTTGCTCCTAATATGAGTCTTGCACCTGTCTAGATCATTTTGCATGTGAATGACTGCTTCGCTGTTTTGTTTCTTGAATGCTTCAAGATAAATTCATTTCTATTTGAGTGGAATTCAGTCTTCATAGCATGGTGAAGTTGTGCAGTACATCCGATTTAAACATATTGCTGCAACAGGCACAAATATCCATGAAGCATAATACCCAGATGTGTTATAAAGTCACTTTTCAGACACTGTTTGCAGTTTGTGTATGCGTGATTTCTTTTGATTTACATGCTATCTACTCCAAACACTACACAATAATACATTTGCCAGCTGGCCTGTATTTGTATTATGCGTGTGCAAGTCTCACAAATTAAGATCCAGAAGTTTGTGTCACTGTGGCTTTCCTGCAGATGGACATTCAAGTAAATGCTTAGTTGCAAAACTACTAAAACTTATGTTACATACTGTATTTAGAGTCCACCTGTGGTAAATTAAATTGATTGGACATGATTTGGAAAGGCACACACCTCTCTATAGAACGCCTCGCAGCTGACAATGCATATCAGAGCAAAAACCAAGCCATGAGGTCAAAGGAGCTGCCTGCAGAGCTCAGAGACAGGATTGTTGCAAGGCACAGATCGGGGGAAGGCTACAAAAAATTCTGCTACACTGAAGGTTCCCAAGAGCACAGTGGCCTCCATAATTCTCAAATGGAAGAAGTTTGGCACAACCAGGACTCCGCAATCGTGGTAGAAGGGTCTTAGTATGGGACAAAGCTCCAGAGGGACAACCATCACTGCGGCCCTCCACCGATCTGGGCTTTGTGGCAGAGTGGCTGGACGGAAGCGTCTTCTCAGTGCAAAACACATGAAAGCCCACTTGGAGTTTGCAAAAAAGCACCTGAAGGACTGCGAGAAACAAGATTCTCTGGTCTGATGAAACCAACATTGAACTGATTGGCCTCATTCCAAACGTTATGTCTGGGCTTTATGCCATAAAGCGCAGATCGCAATCAATGCCTAATCAATTTATTTATTTATTTATTTTATCAGAGAGTAGCATTTGAAAACACAGGCCTCTGTTACGGCTTACATTTTGCTCCAGTTCAAACACAACTGTCAATAACGACACATTCAACGTGAGCTTGCCAGCTAACCAGCTAGCTTACAGACAGCCTCTTGGTGGATCACCCAAATGCATGTTTTCCAGTTAAGAATGTATTTAAAATTTAAATTGCTGAGTTTTGTGACAGTTTGGGGGATGTTTTATAATAAGTATGTTGGATAAACAGATGAAGTAAAACAGACAATGAGAAGCAAAAGTAAATCACCCCAGGATGTGGATGGCTGGAGTTGTTCGACTGGTTTCAGCAGCTCCCGAGGCAAAGCTACAACACGACCAAGAAAAACTAGAGGTAACTGGAGGCAATAACCAGTTGCTCAGTAAGTGCAATACACATTTTAAGTGAATTCTTGGCAGCTTTCCTGTGTGGTGAAAATAACTGCTACAGGGTCATTTTTCCTTGAGACTTTTACATCCCCTCCTATTCAAAGACTGCAATTAAGGATCAATCAATCAATCAAACTTTATTAGTGCCTTTCAAACAAATCAAACTGCAATTCAGCGTGCTTTACAAACAGTTGACAGAATGCCGGATGTTAAAAGTGGATTTGGAGTAAAACAGATTATAGTAGCTTGTAGTAAAACAGTAAAATGTTGATAACTAATTTCCTTATGTCTTTCCAGCTGATTAATCCATTTTTCTTGGCCACAGTTCATGCTATTAAGATGGAAGTTTGGAGATTCTGAGGCGACATCAGGATGGTCGAGGAGCTCAGACAACTGCCCCATGACCTCCAACCAAAATGGACCTACTGGTGTCCAAAATGCATGGAGGTGGTTGTCTGTTGCAGTGTGTGTGAAGCCCATATGGTACATTTTCTGGGTGGTAATGTGTGCTCTGTGTAGGACCTTATATTGAATTAGCTGAATTTTTTGACTTGTATGACGTGGAAAAGGTGTTTGTGATTTGCCAACTGATGTCTGCTTGATGTATATTCAAGTCTGCTGTTCATTTGTCTATTGGTATTGTGTCTTTGCGGTGAGAGAAAAGTATGTGAATCTGAAATAGTATTTTTTGGCTGCATTGAACTTTAGTTTTAATAGTAAGGGAGGAGTGAAGTTGGGGAGGTAAATGTTCTTTTTTATGGCCTCTTTCAATTGTATGTACTGGTAGTGATAGTTGTTGCGTAATTTCTATGTTTTTTCAAGAAGGTCAAATGTCATGAGTGAGCTGTGCCTGAAAAGTTGCCGCAGGCTGGTTACGCCTCCTTGTTTCCATGTAGGGAAGTCGATTGGTTCTTTATTGATTTTAAACATAGCGTTATGCCAGGTTGGGGTGAGAGCAGAGGGAGATGGTTTGAGCTTATGAATGTCTTTCCACCAGGCAGTGAGAATGGTGTTAAATTTGAAGCAGCTATTGGTTTTGACTATTTTGTCCATGAATGCAATACGCTGAATGGAGAAATCCTCCTAATCCAATTGAAGTGGGAGCCAAAACCAAAGTGGTTTGAGGATGTGAAGAGAAAAGGCCAGCCTCTCCTTTCCAAAGCCTTTTCAGTGTTTAAGCAACGACAGGGTGCTCAATCACTGTATCAGTTTTTGTTTTATACAAATTAATTATGTGAATAATCTTTGCATATTTTCTTCAGTTAATCCAGTCTGATCTTGGTGCAATCAGCTATTCAACCACTGGCTCAATCTCTAAACTGACCACTCAAACCGAAAAAGCTCACAGCAACCCTAAAGGACAGTCTTACCCCCTTCAGTAACACCTGGTCTCCTTTTCTGCAGTTCATCCAGAGCTGATTCCTCTCCACAAGGTCTCCCTCGGTTAGATCATCCCACCCCAATATGATAACTCATTAAAATAAAATATTCCACATGCTTGCTCCATATTGTTTTGTCATGTAAATACTTTTGTCATCCACTTGTGGTGAAGAATAAAGGGGGAAAAACAGTAAAATCAAATAGAAGAGAAAACAGAGTAAAATAAGTCATAATTGAAATAATAAAACCATAACCACGTTTAAAAATATCAATATTGTCAGCTCCTCTCTGATCCACTGGAAGGCTGTTCCAACTGCTTAGGGGGTAATGGCTGAAAGCAGCATTACCAGATGTTTTTGTTGTGCTTTGTGGCACAGCTAAAACAGAAAGACCTGAGGATCTGAGGGGCCTTCCTGATTCATAAACAAAACACATTTCTGAAAGGTAGTCTGGTGTAGTAGTGCCTTATAAACTTATAAAAGAATTTAGGTAAAAGTGTTGTGTGTTTGTTCTGCTGGTGGTTACCAGATGTAGTGCTCATTATTTAGATGCATTTAACTCCTTTAAGAAATATGAAAAGACTTTAAGAGCACTGATATTTTCATTTTATCAATGGTCAGCTTGATAGTCAAAACTGATCACATGACGGCAGTAGGTATGGCAGGGATAATACCTCAGCACCTCCCAGTGCTGGATGAATTTCAAGTTCAACTTGAGTGTGTAGCAACACCAATATACACTCTGTGTCTTGACAGCCTGCTCACTCATGTGTGTCCAAGGTTTAGTGTTTCTCAGCTTTGTAGCAGGATGCAAGGCTACACACAGACAAGTGTTTGCATTGCTCTTGCCGGGCATGGCAATGTTTTATCACATCTGAGAATTTTGTTTGCACTTATATAGACTATGCAATATAGTGTACTTTATATGAAGCCTTGTAATGTAGTCTTTGTAATCTATATATAAGGTGAGATATTTTAATGTGAGCACATGGTGATACTACTGAGCAACGTACAATGATTTCCTCACTTGATCTTGAAAAGCTTGAAAAGCTCCCACAGTTCCTCAGAATTTACTTTTTGTCTAGCCTCCTGTAATTAATGCCTGACATGCTTGCCAACTCGCTTGACAAGGTGCAATAGGTGAAAGTAGGTAACAACTGCCAGGGTGTGTGTCTTGAGCAGGATGCACAGAGCTAGATGTTGAAAGGTTTGTGTGCATGCGTGTTTTTGTTTGTTTATTGGTATGCCGGCTGGAAAAAAGCCTACATTAGTCAAGCTTTATTTGTAACTTGCAACCAACCGTGCAACCACCTTATAGCCACAGGATATGTAAAATATAAAAAATACTGTCTTACAAACAGTGCTTTTTTAAATAATATCAGTCAACAGCACAAAAAATTTGAATTTGTATCATGAAGGAAAGGAGTATCCAGTTGCATTTGTCAAGCTACACCTCTTTGACCTTTTATGCTGACATTCAAAATCTTTCCATTTTTATGACTGCATGTAAAGAGTCTTTGAAAACAGAAACTCTCACAGATGGTGTCTCACACACAACATACAAATATTAGACGTGAGGTGCATAGGCATAACACACTTTTTGGTTGTTGTTACATTAGACAGAGCTTTCAATGATAATGCACACTCTGCCTTGCTTAAAGCATCTGGGAATGGGGATGCACATCACATCATTTGTCTGTGTAGCAGCTCATTAATGTATTCAATGCATTCATGCACCAGAAGGCAAGATGCCAAACCACATCTCAAACATTGTTGTGTCCACACCCAGTTTTCACATAGTGGAGAGGGACAAAGAACAGACTAGAAGGGTTTTGTTTGTGAAGTTGAGATGGGAACTTAAACCACCTCACAGACTCATATTTCTTGGACGGTTGTCTAGTCTACTGAAGCATCTTAATAAGGTAAACAAACAAAACTGATACACAGACACTGATATCTGGTCGGAGCACATACCTCATGCATTGTAAGGCCATCATGATGTGCAATCAAACATAACCTACATTCTATCATGTAATCAAGCTGTCAAGCTTCAAGCATAAGAACACATTAAAAGATTTCCTAGTAAAAATTAATTGCTGAAATTCCAGTTTGACAATATGCAAATCTAAAAAGGGGAAATCAAAGCCAAAAGGCAGGAAAAACATGAGTGATGTGGGAGGGAGACTGTGATGCAGAGTAGAGGTGAAACTTACCTTAAAAGGCCTTGTTTCAGTTGAACAAGTATTTTGTTTACCATTCTAATGTTTACATTACTTTTCATCTGTGAATACTAATCAATAAATTAACCAATTAAAATTTTATTTCTAGAACACATTTTGTTAATTAAAGTCTAATGCAATTGACTTTACAATGAAGAGGGAGAAAAATCCAAGAATCAAAGCAGAGAAAATAGTACCAAAAAAAACAAAAAACTAAACAGGTTAATTATTACTTACTTTTAGTTTATTAGGTTAATAATAAAAGTTCTCCACAGATGATCATCTGAGTAAATTATGGTTTAAAGTAAAAAATAAATGAATTAATGAATAAATACATGCATAAGGAAGATGGCTAGAAAAAGTATAATGTGACTGTATAATTAGGCTGTGTCTTATCATTTAGTCACTGTCATGATACCAAGATAAGGAATTTGAAATTTGCTTTGCATCTTCTCTTCGCCATTATTTGGATGTGTGTTGTCATATTCACATGCTTCCTAACTGTCATGTCCCTGGACCACAGTGCATTTAATATACATCTTACACAATAACACTTGAATGCAACAATGTCTCACCCCTCCTGCAAGCACATGTGTGTGCACATGCACATCAAGAGTGATGTTTCACCGATAAACGTGTGCAAAAACCTGCACATTGTGATATTGCAATGTAACACAAACCTTGAATTCATGATGAGGATGTATACTATGAGGATGTGCATACTGAGTTGCTCCAAATGAGGCTATTCCATGGTCTTGAAATTTATGACATTCCAGACCAATTACTTCCATTTCAGACAGGCACAGGCAAAGCCCATACTGCGTGTGACCTCTGTCTGACCTTTTGTCATGTTATATCATCGACAAACTTCAAGCTTTAGGCTGTTGCATGTATTTTCTCTGGTTCCTCCAGTTATACTGAAGCCCCACGTCTCTTAATCCAGGTTTACTGGGCTTTTCCACAATGTGACTATTTAGCATGGCTGTGATGGCCTCATCCTGCTGGCCATCTGTATTGTGCTTTGTGATTTATTCACACCATATCATTCAGTTATGTACATAGACTGATATTTGTTAACAGATGTGAGAGAAAGTGTTTGTCTCAGTGTGCGTGTGTAGGTCTGTGTGTGTGTGCGTGTTTGTGTGTGTGTGTGTGTGTGTTGTGGGGATACTGATCAGTCAATAATTTTGTCAGTGTTTTTGTTGTTGAGTAACTTAGCCAGAATTATGTGGGAGGAAACCAGCATGCACATTTTCACCCAACAACCACTGGAGAGCAGACATGGAGCTTTTGAGTAAAGTTTCACACCATGGTAGAAATGAAAGGCATGCGCATGTGAAAAGTTGGAGAAGAATGAAAAAGAATGCAGGCCTCACCTATACCAAAGGTGCAGAGGCAAAAAAAAAAAAACAAAAAAAAAAACTGGGGTTGGTGGTGCTGACTATAACACAACTGGGTGTGGTAAAGTTTATAACATAAGAATACTACAAGGAAGTAAGAAATCAGGTTTTCCAATGAATGTTGTATATAACTTAAACTTAAACTGTGCATGTAATATGCCTAATGTATATCATTCTGTATCATCACTGATTCAAAAGCATTAAAAATGTTTAACTTGCATACTTTGTTGTAACAAAACTTTACACATTGAGATGTAGCTCTACACAGGTGATTCAGTTGAATAATTGACTGTGAAATTTAGTTCAGTTATGACAAGGCCCTTGCAGTGTATGACATTTTTCCATATTATGGTGACTACTATAATACTATTGGTGCACATGAAGTGACTTTGGCTGAGACTTGGTTAAACAAACTTGAATAGAAGTTGCAATGCATGTTTTTGGATACATGAATGTGTTTACATTTGGAAATGTGTGAAATGTGCTTCTATGATTATACATATATAAAAAAAAAAAACACTGAATATTTTGATATAGCCCTTTCTCCAAAGTGACATTTTATTCACCTATATTCATGATCATGGATGAAAGAACCCCTTTATCTGATGCTAAATGAACAGTGTTTCAAGTTGATGCATTCTCCTTGATTGTCAAACATGTATTTTACAGCTTTGAAATAAAATCTCAAATGACCACATTCTGTTTCAACTTCTTCACCTACTCCCCTTGAGCCTGTCCCAGCAGAGGGTGTGTCACGGCTTATCTCCTGACAATCCCTCTCTACCTGTTTTACAGGACTGGCCACTCCTGCCATGCAGAGCCTGAGGAGGGTGGGCTGTGGTGGGAGGGATTGTAGGCAGCAAAAGTGAGAGTGTAGTTGAGGTGGCTGAGTGTGGAGAAGGGCCCTCCCCCTGGCTCAGCACAGCCATAAAAGCAGGCAGGGTCAGCAGTCAGACATTCAGAGGGACTTGACTCTCCTTTTGAAGCCTGCTCATCCTCAGCCCTCCGCCACTCACACACTCTCTTTTTGAGTTTTCAACTTTTGAAAACAACTTTTTTTCCTGCAAACATGAAGAAAACCGTTCGCACCTTCTCCAGCACATCCTCAGGACCAGTGCCAGTTCGCTCCTCTGCTATTAGCTTGAACAGTGTTAGGTACGGTGGTTATGGCAGTGTTGGTGGTGGTGCCAGTTATGCCGCAATTGGTGGCAGCGTCAGGCAGTCTGCAGCACCATCCATGGCATTTGCTTCATATGGTAGAGGTGGAGCTGACCACATAATGCCTATCACAGCTGTCACCGTCAACTCAAGCCTGCTGGCCCCCCTGAACCTGGAGATTGACCCCTCTATCCAGGCTGTCCGGACCCAGGAGAAGGAGCAGATCAAGACCCTCAACAACCGCTTCGCCTCCTTCATCGACAAGGTAGGTTCCTGTTAGACCTGTGTAGTTCTCTTCCATATGTTCAACTCAGGCCTCATCACATAGGTAGCCTACTGAAAAACTACATCCTTACTCCAGGCCACACGCACACACCCTCCACAAACTGGAACAAGTAAATCTTCTTTATCTAACTGTTGCAAACTCCACAATAGTGCCATCACAGGCTTTAAAAGTGGTCATACTGTATTATATGGCTTTGCCGTTTAATATGTAAGTTAGTCTTGACTTACTTTTTCCTGACTGATTCCTGACTGAAATAAAGTTATGCTATATTCCTTTAAACCACCACTACATGCAAACTGTAGTTCATTTTACTGACAAAGTTTTCACCGACATGGCATAGCTATCTTTAACCTCAGGAATCTGAGGCTCAGTCTTGAAACAGGAAAAAGATAAGCATAATGAGAGAGCTGTGAATCTTATCTGTCTGGTGGTGCATCCATCAATGAGTTACAGCTTCTCGGATTAAGAAAGCTTATAAAAAAGCTGTTTCTGATTATGCTTGCATCCATCTGTAACCTTACAGTGATTGCCCCACCTAAAAGTTACCTATTGAAAAAAAATTACCTTGTCTGGGTCTGTGTCGGTCTCTTTGCCAACTATCTAAACATGGGTGTGGACTCTATTGCTCGCCCATCCCATACCTAAGAGAGTGTTACGCAGTATAAGGATCTATCTGCAGTCCAAAGTCTGTCATCTGTACATTGCGCCTGTCACCTTGTTATTATAGGCAACACAAATGCTACGAACAGAGCAGTCAAACTACTTTCACTTGTAGTCGTTGTAGTGCACCTGTATATGCACAAACCACACTGCATCTGTGCTTATGTTGCTTTGTTTTATGCACTCCACAGTCAAACCCTTACAAAACAAAGCACACATCCCTTGATACTGAGGTGCTTTGTCTTCAGTGGTTTATCTGCCACACCTAGTTTTTTTCTTTTTTTTATGGCCAGAATGGCAGTGTGGCCATCAGAGCTCAATAGTGTGTGTGGGATGAGTCATAACCAAATGAGAGATAGGTGAAATATTTAAAGGCACATACACACTAAGCTGCTCTGCTACAGAGTCTGTATGGGTAGTAACAAGCAAATATATCACAATAAACTGTCTTTTGCTCTTTTCCTCCTCTTTCTTAGGCTTACTAAAGTTAATGAGGAACTCAAATTTCTCCATATTTATTAGTATATCAACTGTTAAGACAGGGCACATACTCTAACATTGCCTTCCTGAGTTATAGTTCTTGTGAAAAGAGGGTGGCATTTCAGGCGGCTATCGATTAGGGCATGCAGATAAAGGTGTGGTCTTTTCCAGTGCACCTGCCACTAAACTTGATAAAGTAGCATGCCACAGAATGACACACCCTAAACTCCTTTGATTGGCATCCTTCCATTTAAAAATGTTATGAGCATTTTAATCACCTTTGTGCTCCAAGGCAATGCAGGAGGAGCTCAAATCATAGAAGCAGCACCATCCAATTAATACATCGTTTTTATATATTGTCCAGTATACAAAATGTAGAAGGATTTAATTATTTAAAATAATATTTGACAATCATCCCTTGTTCTGTCTCTCTGCAGGTGCGCTTCCTGGAGCAGCAGAACAAGATGCTTGAGACCAAGTGGAACCTTCTGCAGGATCAGACCACCACCCGGTCCAACATTGAGGGCATGTTTGAGGCCTACATTTCCAACCTGCGCAGACAGCTTGACGGGCTTGGCAATGAGAAGGTCAAGCTGGAGGGAGAGCTGAGGAACATGCAGGGCCTGGTTGAGGACTTCAAGAGAAAGTAAGCACTGGCATGATGTGGCCAGTATTATATCAATATATATCAACATGCCTAACACGCCTTGTTTTTCACTAGGTATGAGGACGAAATCAACAAGCGTGCATCTGTGGAGAACGAGTTTGTGCTGCTGAAGAAGGTGCGTGCCGAGAAAGCCTCTTCTGTTTTTCATAACAGGGTTTGATACTGTATGGTTAATTTCATGTCTTTCTTGTAAATAAATCCCTCCCCAGGATGTTGATGGTGCCTACATGAACAAGGTGGAGCTGGAAGCCAAGGTTGATGCTCTTCAGGATGAGATCAACTTCCTCAGGGCTGTCTATGAGGCTGTATGTACTATCCAAATTGTGAAATACAAATCATACATCTATTATGTACTACACAACACTGTATAACAACTTGTTTTATCATTGCAGTACAAGCTTATGACCATCAAATCATAGTGTAGTCAGTTAAAAATGAGAAAACTGTTCTTTGCAACATCTATTGGTTTTCTAGGAGCTGCGTGAGCTGCAGGGACAGATCAAGGACACATCAGTCATTGTGGAGATGGACAACAGCCGCAACCTTGACATGGATGCTATTGTGGCTGAAGTGCGCGCTCAGTATGAGGACATTGCCAACCGCAGCAGAGCTGAGGCAGAGACTTGGTATAAGCAGAAGGTGAGTAAAAATCGAAGCGAAGATTATTCATGTCCCCATAATATAAATTGGAAGTGCTTCTCAGACTTTGTGGCTCTCATCCCTCACACAATGTGCTGTATTTTTTCATGATAGTATGAGGAGATGCAGACCTCAGCTGGACAGTATGGCGACGACCTGCGCTCTACCAAGGCTGAGATTGCTGAACTGAACCGTATGATTGCCCGTCTTCAGAATGAGATCGAGGCTGTCAAGGGACAGGTACAGTATATGCCTAGAACTTCTTATAGACAACATCCACCTAAGTGTTAGTAAAGAAATATTTAAGATGATGTGTAATTATTAAGCCATTTATACCACTTACTCTCCACAGAGGGCTAGCCTTGAGGCTCAGATCGCAGAGGCCGAGGAGCGTGGTGAGCTGGCAGTGAAGGACGCCAAGCTCCGCATCAGGGACCTGGAGGAGGCTCTTCAGAGAGCCAAGCAGGACATGGCCCGCCAGGTGCGCGAGTACCAGGAGCTGATGAACGTGAAGCTGGCCCTGGACATTGAGATTGCCACCTACAGAAAACTGCTGGAGGGAGAGGAGACCAGGTGGGGTAACACTGGATATTGAATGTTGATTTTTTTTTTTCTGCAGTACAAGCCCCTCACTAATACTAACTAATTAACTACTTTATTCTATCATTAGACTGTCCAGCGGTGGCGCTTCCGCAACCATCCATGTGCAGCAGTCCTCTGGAGGTGGTGGTAAGTACTGTGTTTTCATTAATTTCAACATTTAGAATCATTAATGGTCACTGTGGGCAAACGTAACTAATGAACTACACTAACAGCAAAGAAAAGACAAAGTCATCATTGTACTTTGCCTCATACATGCAACTGACGTCTATTTCTCTGTGCTCACAGGATTGTCCAGCGCTAGCTCCAGCGGCCAGTTTGGCTATGGTGGCGGCATGGGTGGAGGTTATAGCAGCGGAGGTGCCATTGTGACCAAGTCCTACTCTACAACCTCCAATGCAAGGCGCATCCTTTAAAAAGGAGATCCTATTCCCTTTCTGAAATGCTTTAATTTGATCTAAATCTGGACCCTTTCATGGTGCTATCAAATACCGATAAACATGTTCAATGTCAGGGCTGAATATCTAATGATCTGATGGCACAAGGAATTCTTGATATAATGTCAGAAAAAAATGTTAGTAGATTTTGTTACACTGCCAACACTTTCAAGGATCATTAGGTGCTCTCCCATATTGCACTGTTTAACAGTATTGAAGAGAAGAATCTGCTGGTAAATGTGGCCTTAAAACACTCAGTCAGTGAAGCACAAATTGTTCTTTCTGCACTGACATAGAGGGGATACAAGAAAAAAAATGCAAAAAACAAAGATCTTGAGAAAATGTTAAAACTAGCCATTGAAAACATTGCAAAACACTTTGCTCTATCATGTCAAGATATATTCTACATGCAACACACTGGATAAACTGTTCAATGGTTTATGTCTAATGGGAAGAATAAGATTAATCTTCTATTAAAGTGCCATATTGAGAGGGGCAAGTCTTTGGCCAAATCTGGTTCTTGAAGAAGAAGAAAAAAGAATAAGAATAAGAAGAAAGAAACAGTTTCTATATCCAAAGCTTTATTTTATTCTTATTTTTTATTAACTGGTGGGTGCTTACTGCTATCTGATTGGTTAACAACTTGTTCCTTCCAGTGTTCTGTCAAATGTTTTCCTGCTTAGTTTAGCTTTTTCTTGACATGAAACTACAAGTACGCTGGAACCAGATTTATTTGTAAACGCCCTGTTAGCAAAATGGCTGATGGATGTTGCGTAAACTGACCACAAAAATTGAATAAAATAAATCTGAGAACTCAAGTTATTGTCTTACTGCTGTTTCATACTAAGGCAATTGAAATAATAATCTTAAAGGCACAGTCTTGCTACCTCAGGTTTAGGGACTGTTAGTAATATCAACATGACTAACCAGTTCAATAGTAAATAGTTGTACCAGTGCATATTATTACACTGTATGTCAAAGTGATAGAATGAGAAAAAATGAAGTTTACACAAGGCAAGGTTATTTGTTAAAGTTGGGTTTGCAAATGCAACTGGGAGAAAAGTGTTAACACAAGTGAAGGAATCTATAAATTCATCAGATCTTTTAAATAACTATTTATAAAGCACATCATGTTTAAATAAAAAAAAAATAGAAATAGCTGTCAGCAAAGTAAAGGTTGATGTGTAATTTTTTGCATCAATCTTTAAAGCACAAGCTTTTTTCTGACTTACAGTGCCCCTTTGTGGCTAAATTGTGTAGTACAAACTATATAAATTACTTAGTCAAAAGATACAGTATTATCTTATTTAAACATGAACATTATGACTGTATCCTTCTAGCCTTTTCTCCTTTCACCCCTCTTACTTTTACATTAGAAATTCACTGATTGAAAGACACTTACCACAGTCAACCATGTTGTTTCTTTGGCACTGAGAGAGCAGAATATTAACTTCTAGCATTTCCACTTTGACAGCATTTCACAGGAGGGCAGTGTTGTGCCATTTTTCCTCTAACAGCCTCACCTCATACTTAGTGTTGCAGCCCGCTGGAGCTGCATCCATCTCTGCCTTCACATTGCCATTCTAAGTTAATACCAAGATCATACTCCACAAAGCTTCTACTTCAAGGCTTTGCTCTCATTATGGTCCCATTCGATAAGAGCATAAGCAAACTGCACTTCACAGCACACCGTTTGCCAAATTAATCCCATAAACAACAGACCTGGTTGAAAGAGCATCAGCTGCTGAGGGGATTCTCAGGTACGCTCAATGTCCACAGTGGTTGTTGTTTTATGCACAGCAAACACAAAGGCTCTGAAACCTGTGCCATTATGGCTGGACCTGATTTTTGCTGTTAGCACATTATTTTATATCAGAATGGGCTGTGGATATGGTTGTTTCTGTACGGAGGAGCGCTTTTGACCAAAGCCCCAGCTGCTATGTGCTCATTAATAGATTGCTCAGACCTCTACAGGCAGCTCTCCATCAGCAATCGTCCACTAAAGCCAAGCAGAGATTGAGCTGCCTGGTCTGGATTTGGCAATCAGTGCTCCAGTGGGGTATGGGGGAGGAAATACTCCTCACTGGAGAGAGAGGATAGTTTTATCCCCTCTCTGTGATTGTATGTGTGTGTGTGTGTGTGTGTGATTTGACTAGTTGTATGTTGTATGTATGTACACAACACATACTGCATCTGTTCTTTCTGACGATTGTGTAATCCAAAGACATTTTTGGCCAGGGGCCTCATCAGATTGCGATTCATCCTTGCATTTATATGAAGCATTTGCATTGTATTTTCCAGTATATTCCACTTCACTGGCTGTATTCAGGCAGCACTATGTTGCTGCCTACATTGCAATGTTACAGTTAAACGCTCTGTCAGGGGCAAATGCTGATCATCGCACATTTAGTAGTCTAATCAAAGGAAAGAGATCCAAGAGGTGGTGGAGTGCCAGCTGGGCAAAATTCCTTGGTTGTAATGTGTTAATATTGTTGGTGTTCTCCTTTTTAACAGTGTAATTGTAGGAACTGAAGTCATTCCTGGAGAAGCCTGGATGAAATGGCACTCAAGTAGATATTTTAATAAGGAAATCCAAAAAGCACAATGTTTACCTGGTTTGTGCCATTTGTCTTTGAACTGGAACCCGTGATTTATTTAGCGATACCACTATGTTACTTTGCTCTTTTTCTATAAAGTGTGTGGCAAAGGCTGCAACCTAGACCAACAGGCAACATCCCTGACAGTACCCAAAAACTTGCAAAGTAAGAATATCTCAGTATGAATCCTATTATCATATTAGTTATTCCTTTATGCGAAAAAGAAATAAAACAACAACAACAACAATAATAAACAATTATGTAGACTGAACTTCAAATTCCATTGTGAATCTACTCAGGCTATATTACTACGCTATTT
>OMLB01005750.1:3537-16504 GCA_900302555.1 Myripristis jacobus
TGTGTGTGTGTGTGTGTGTGTGTGTGTGTGTGTGTGTGTGTGTGTGTGTGTGTGTGTGAGAGAGAGAGAGAGAGAGAGAGAGAGAGAGAAAGAGGGCTAGATCATTGGCACAAACACACCAGGAGAGTAATACAAGGGGTCAGAGGGGGAGAGGTGTCACCTTACCTACCCATCAGCCCCTGTTTACAAATGACACACACACACACACACATACACAATCTCTCTCACTCTCTATTACACACACTCACTTCCCCCACACACAAAAGCACATGAATACTGTACAGTTGTGGCGACCAAGGGCACATTCTCCCCTCAATCCTCATCTGTCTCACCCTGTATTCACATGTTGCCACACTGGCCAGGTTCAGCCAGCTTCATCTAGCTGTGTGTGTGTGTGTGTGTGTGTGTGTGTGTTTCTCATTAAAATCACAGCATGTGTGATTCATATATATCTCTAATGAGCCTTAACATACCCTGGAAAGTAGGAGATGTGTTGACTACCGGCCTCAGTGTCAGAAATCAGATATATTCAAGCTGTTTCATTCAGGCATGTCAAAAGGATGACACTGAACACTCACTTCCTTGTTTATCTCGAGGACGTGATAGTCAGAGGCAAATGAAATGATTAAAACTGTGCCCTGATTCATTCGGAGGCACCACCGTGCAGGGTCTTTCGCCATCTGGTTCGTTTTGGAGTTTCCAGAGAACTCAGTCCTAACCACAAAAACAAATTTGTCCCTCCTGATTTACCTAGCAACAAGTGACCAACTGCACATTCACTTCCCCAAACTTTCCTTGTTCACATGAATTCCCCCATCCATCCATGCATACATGAATACAAGAGCTTGAAAATGTGTGTAAACCTTAAAGACTGACAACCACCAAGTCAAGAGGTTGGATGAGCTTTATAGCAATACTGCCAGACAATTTCAGCACGGCTTTAGACTGCACATGGGCTGACTGATCTACTGCCACCACACAAAAAGCGACGTTTTAAAAAAAAAAAAAAAAAACTATATATATAAAGAAAATACATATCTATATTTTGTCATGGCTTTCGTGCTGACCAGAAATAACACTGGGTTAACGCCTTTATCTGGCTGGTTTCTTTCCTCTAGTGGTGGCTGCGCTGCAGTTTTTCTGTCTTATGTGTCACTGCTTTGACAACAGGCTGTAATGATCAGTGTTGACCTGCGCTGTCACCGACCAGCTGCATGCAACATGACGCCGTGCGGTGAGGCTGGATTGGTAGCCTGTTGTTTTGCATGATACGGCCCGACAAATAAGTGAAATATTATGATTTAACGCGCTTAAAAAGAGCGGAGAGGGGTCGTGAGGGCAGTCCGGGCCAGGCGCGCCACCTGTTCACACAGCACACCGACGTATTGTTGGGTGCGTCTCTCTCCTTATTGTAACCTTTGGCCACTCTGCCCCGTGCAGTAACCCTCACCGTGATTCAATACACAAATTCATCCATCCAACTCTACTGGTCACTCACCCAGCTGAGGATCCGCACGATGGTTTGCGGCTGTCGGATAAACTTGTGGAAGTCGAAGCCTGCGCCTGCCAGCGACGCCCCGTACGCACTTGCACCGCCCGTCTCCTCCATGTCTGCTGTGTTGCCTGATCCTCTGGAGTCACACGGCGACCCCGCAGCACCACTTCTGCAGCTCCGACTAACCCACTTCCACCTTTTGCTTAGCGTTTTAGTTTGCTGGACGTGGACAAGATCCACCCACGGTGAACGTCGAGCGCGTCACATAGGCGGAGTTACGTGCAACCCGGGTTGCGCTCTGAGTGAGGCGCACAGGCAACTTCCACTGAAGTCAGAATGCTGAGGCACATGATTATCCCTCCAACAGTGAAGGCTTTCACTCCAAAGTCATGTCTTTATTCTTTTTTGAAAATTTTTGAAAAATCTAACTTTTTTTTTTTTTTTAAACATAGCACAGAATAACAGATAATAGAATTGAACTTTATAGTCTAAACAGGGCAGGACATTTGTCTTTGGTCTCATAAGAAAACATCACTTAGAAAAACTACACAGATGCTAGACTACAAAATGACACAAGGAAGCATCAATTAAAATACACCAAAATATACCACAGTACAGATTAAAAAAATACTCCATAATGTGTGTTAGTGTTAATGCCAGTAGTCAATATAGGAGAGTGGTGTCTTCTTTCATTTTGTGTGGAAAGAGTGGATGGCTCCTATTGGATAACAAAGCTCTTCAAATCTAAATCTAAATTATTTATGAGTAAGGTACAAGTGTTACACAGGTCTTGACATATATGGGGGGGATTGAAGATGTATCCTGTGATAATGCTGACGTTAGCATGTGAATATGGAGTTGATGTGAAGTCAGTCGGCACATGACGTGAAGCTTCCATATGTCAAGTTGCTGATAAATTTGAGGCAAATGGCAGACTTTGTTACTACAGTTTAACTGGTCCACGCTTTCACCGAGTATCCTGGACAGATGTGTCATATCTATCTGAGTAACTACAGATACTGGGAGCCTTCATCTGGTTCATCTTCCAAAGTCTTCCTCTCCTCTTCAATCAGTGGCCACTCGTCTGCAGAGGCTACAGAAACCTGTGGAGAGAATAAAACACACAGGGAGGCTCAGTTTGAGTGCTCCTTTACTTTACTGACCGACTCAGTCATTCATTCTTTCATTCATTCATTAGATCACTGACTTTACCTGATCAGAGTCATCTATTCTGGCTATGTTCACCATGTCATCATCCTCTCTGTATTTATCCAAATCCTAAGAAAAAGAAAAACAGCATAGATTAGTTTGTGTTATTATAAAGCACTTATCATTACTGAACAATACAATGTGTTAAACCTTGTGGACTTGCTGAGACAGCATGGATGGAGTGAATAACTGTTATGAAAATTATGAAATTTATTGCTCATCATCATCATACCAGCTCATCCTCGTAAGCAACTAGCACTCTTTTCATCCTCATGTCCAACCTGAGAGAGCAGAGAACAAGATGTTAAACAACTGGCTGAGGACAAGAAAACCACAACACTGTGGCAACTAAAGTTTGTTTAAAGTGCAATAAGTATGATTTTTTTATTGCCTTGTAGCATGAAATTGCTGCAATATACATTCAGTGGCCACTTTAATAGGTCCACCTGTACATTGTAATACAATCCAGTGCAACTGTTCTGCCATAAAGTTAATTTTATGATGCCTATAATGCTCAGGTTTTCTTTTTGTCACAGTAATAGAAGCATTCATTCAGTTCTATGTTTGGCATTGAGCTCATAGTGAGTGCTGCTGTTGGACTGGACTGCATTTTACTGAGAGCCATTTCTACTGTTCTGTCCCCCTCATGTGTATTAATAGGGGGGAAAATTTTGGAAACACCTCTCCATATAATGAAGTCTAGTGCAAGACCTCTGCAAACTACAAGAGCTGTTGCACTGAACTGCATTAGATTGTACAGCTGTTTTGCTTTCTGTTGAGCAATCAAGATTGGCCAATACAGACATGTCTAACATCTTTGAGCATATTTCCTGCCCATAAGATTCAGTTCAACAGAAAGCAATATCTTTGGATTTGCAAACAAAACATTTTGATCCCAAATTTATTTTACTTGCAATAAAACATTTTTTGAATGAAATGTTGATAGTTTTGCTCTCAAATCAATTTTTTTGATTTCAAACCTATTCTGTCTGATAGCATAATAAAGAAACAAAAACACTCCATACTGCTCTAGCTTATCAGTCTTTAGCAATTTCATGGTAACTGAGATCCATAAAATGTGCTAATTGTTTGGTGCCCCTTTACGGATGCAATGGCTATCATTTTAACATCAGTAAATGATTGCCAGTGGACTTACAAAAGTATGATAATTAAAATTAGAACAAACAAGAGCTGAAAGCATCACCAAGAAGATTGGCAGCCTCTAGTGGCTACACTGCATTTTACAGCGTGTGCAACCAGATTGGATTTTGCAAGAAATCTGACATTATGACACAAACAGATATTTCAAAAGATTTCAAATCATTCACAGCCTATGGTGGAGAGAGAGGGAAAGGTTGATGAAAAAAATCAATGTTTGTCTTCTTTGGTAAAGTGAAAGGAAAGCATGACTGAAGGCAAAGACTAGCAGCGTCCTATTTGTTGCAAGAAGCAACTGACAGTTCATGGATAATGTGGTCTTGAATTTGAGAAACACTAACAACAACAGCATCACAGGCATGAGTTAGAGACTGGCTTTGGCCATGGTTTCATTTGTGTATAATGATAATTATTCCAAGGTTTTATAACTAATTTAACTAACAACTTACACAGACTCCCCTGCATACTGCTTTCGTCCTGAAAGGCGAGAAAGAACATTTTAATTCATTATAAAGGTTTAGAGGTCAACAGAACACAGAAACAATGAGTAACAAAGGAGGAACACAGTCCAGGAAAGGAGTGCACCGTGCAATGACAAATCAACTTTTTTATATCTTCGTTGGGATAAAAAACTCTTCTCTTGCTCCCCTCAATATGGAAATCAGCAGGATCAACACCAGAGAAAACCTAAAGCTGCTAGGTACTAAGTCGAGCAGATTACTCTCACTACACCACCTTGCTGCCAATAGATTAAGGGATGGAGAAATTATAAACTCACTGTACACCACTCCAACACCGCAACAAGTGGAGACCAAGCAAACCAGGAAAGTGAAACAACCAAAGACAACAGCTACCACGGAGATGGGGAGACGATTCAGCACTGAACGAAATTGAGGAAGAAGAGACCAAAATAATAGTGTTGCAAACATTTGCATTGAAGTTTGACAGAACTCTTGGTCAGCAGATGTCTCCATTAAACCAACAGATCAGCACTACCTTCTTTATCTAAATACCACTTCTTGCTCCTTAAGACAGAGGTGTTCAAGGGCTCAAAGCTGTCCGACGCCTCACAGTGGTACGTCCCAGCGCTGCTCCTCCCTACGCTCATGAGGAGTGTGGACTGTTGTTGAGGCTGGTCAACCACCAGGTAGAAGGTTCCTCGGCCCTCTAGAAGGGTCTCATTGAGGAACCACCGGTACCGTGGATGTGAACCCTTTGCCACCTTGCAGTTGATCCTCAGGCCGATCACAGCAAAGTCTTCTCCAATGTCGGTGTCATAGTGCATTGTCACGGGCCCCTGAACCGGCACTGTTGGGGACATTGTGGAATTAGCCATTTGCAGACAGAAGCATGGACACAGAGAAGAATCACATAGCGGACATACCAACTTCTAAGGCTTTCCATTCGCTATACGCAGTCTGGTCTCCATTGTATGCCTGGCACTGAAGCCATCCCAAGTGTCGCCCCAAAACCACCGGAACAGTGAACGTGGCATTCAGCTCGTTGCCTGTCATGTTTCTCACTAATTCTGTCATGTTGTACAGTGAAAAAGTGATGGGCGGAGTCCCCCTTGTCGACTGACAGGTGACCACGGCATAGTAGATGTCAGTGTACTCTTTTAACACGGTGAAGGAAATGTCAGGATTTGACACCACATCTGAGGAAACAGACAGGAAAACAGATGTGATCAGAAGCAAACAGGACAAACAAGGATGTTAATTTCATTGCCCCTTATTCAAAAGAAACCGAATTTAATGCAAACTGTGATTTTTGACAGCTTATTCATCGGTCGATAGCTCACCTTTGACTGTGATTAGAACTTCCGAGCTGTTGGAGGTGAAGATCATGGTCATGTTGAACTGGTTGGTGGCCACACACATGTAGGACCCGCTGTCCTGAGAGTTGGTTCTAAAGGTGACACAGCCGATTTCAGGAACATGCTTATGAACGTTCAGATGTTGTCAAAAAATCTCCCCTCATGCTCAAGCCTGATTCTCTGTCCAACCTAATGTTTTGCAAACTCTTGGAGCGCTTGTTTTGTCCTCTGTGGCTATATGGACAGGTTGTGTTATTGTACACCATCTATGCACCACCCGCTTGTGACAGGTGAGGATAAATAACAAGCACTCCCTCCCATCGCTTGCCTGATTGACACAGATTCCATGATAGATGTAGGAGACAGATTACATAAGATGGCCTTATCTGAGAAACGTGCTGCACCTCTTGATAGTCTGTTGAACAAAAGCTTGTTGTAGGTTTGTTTTATTATACTCACATGTAACAGGCACACTGAAGAGCAGTGTTTAAGGTCTAAGACTGGAAACAGTTTAACGTCCTAATAACATAATTCTACTTCAATCACTTTTGCTATAAAAAGCCTTTGTTCATAACAAAGGCTTTTTATACAGAGTACATGGTAGACGATGTCCAAATTAAGATTTTTAGATAGACAGATAGATAGGCCTTAATTAATGTCATTAGTACCGACTGTGTTTACATGCTATTTCATGTTAAAATGGATGCTGTGAAAAAGGTCTTTTGGTCATAAGACTAATTAGTCACCACACAATAAAAGGTAAAACAGGGGTATGTTAGACAGGCTAACATAATAATAATAATTGAAGAACCGAAATGGCAAATACTTTTTCTCCATTTTTTTTCCCCATTTCTCCATTTCTTTCCCATACTAGCAGGCCCGTTTTTTCCACTACAGCCCTGCTAGAGTTGTATATGGGGGAAAAACAACAGGACATGGGAGTTTTTTTCTTTGCTACTCTGTTCATTTGACTAAAGAAAGAGTTGCCAGGCATTTGTGTTTGTGGTTGCATCAGTTTCACTAGAACACCAGAATAATGTGGATTGCACCGACCTATGGACGAAGAGTTGGTTCCCTGCGGTATAGCGGAGAGGAGAATGAGAGACAGGCTGGCCATTCAGCAGCCAGCTGTAGGAAACCTGGGTCCCAGCGGTCAAATTACAGAGCAGCTCCAGTGTTTTGCCCTCATAGAACTCCACTTCACCTGATTGGACGACGACCTCTGCCCCGCCCACTCGCTCTGCAGGGCAGGGACAGCAACAGACTGATGTCACAGCCGGGCTCTCAAAACCACAGCAGTACTTTCTTATTGATGCTCTCACTGCTTGGGCAATATAAAACTGAGGCAATGCAGCTCTGCGTGTAGACACATTCGGTTTTGTTTACAATTAAGACATCTCACCAAAAGGCATTGTTTGCACCCTCGAGCCCTGATAAGCATGCTGAATGCATTTACTATCTCAAAAACATCTGCAAAGCCTTATTTTGAAGTTGCATTGTTTACATCAGTGTGTGTAATTTTTCCTAGTCTGCACTATAGTGCCACTGTTGGTCACACATTGGTATATTGTACAGTGAGTTTTGATTCATTTTGGAAAAAAACACTTTGTAAAGCTAAGATATTGTTTTCTTCAGTTGCTGTTGTTTCATTATGATTGCTATTATAACTGCACTATTATGACTTCTATGTGTGGCTCTATTACAACTCATGTTAACTAACCACAGAAATGAGTTAAAATTTATATAATTTATGATTAACACAGTGAATTTATGAGTTCTTGGTCCACACAAAGTGATATTACTGATCCTCCCCTCAGAGTCAAATTTCTCATAAATTCAGATACACTGACGACAGTTGCAAACAAAGCTTGTACAAGTAGAGCCCAATTATGTCTTCTACTGCATATGAATGTTTTTATCTTTAGGGAACAAAAATCCATTGCTACAGCTTTGATGATTCATAATGGAAACATGCTGACTTTAGCTGGTTTTCATAGTGATACCACGTGAAACTGCTGTGAAAGGGTGGTTTTCCATTTCATGATATTGACTCTACTTACCTCGGCTCTGCTCGCTTTTGGTACCAGTTTCTTTTCTGGATTTCATTTCCATTGCACACAGTGCCTCGCTTTTTTTTTATTTCCTTGCCATAAGCAGTGACCAACAGGCCTTCACTACCGGCAGGGCTTTGCGGTTCAGTTTCTCTCAAGTCGGTCTACAGTGTTTTCACACCACATTTTAGTGTCAGTGAAAACTCGCTTGGAACCTCAATGAAGGTGGATCCAAAAATAGTATCTGGTAGCAGATACTACCCCAAACTTTTACCTAATTGAAACCCCAAAAAAGCAGAGTGAGATGAGGCAAGTGCAGTAGATAGGCCTAACATGTAGTGGAAAAGGGGCCAAAACTGCAGTCAAAAAATGTACCAGGTACCAGGCACTATCCACCACTTTTGCCTGAAGGAAAACCAAAGAATGCGAGAAAAGTCGGGTCGAGTTGAGCCGTACCAGCAAACAGTCATCTGGCAACTGTCTGACACTGAGAGTTAGACGATTTTGGATAACTTTACACTAATACAACCATACTATGAAATATGATTCTCTGGTTTCACAGCAACATAATTATCTCTGGTTATACAGACACTCACCAACCACCTTCAGATAGTGTCTGTAGCTGACAGTGGGCTGTATGAGAGAGTCGTTCAGCACACTGGCCTCACACTCCAGGTAGCCTTCATGGGAAAGTGTGATAATCAAGGGGACGACTGCCATGTCCCCCTTCATGGAAGTGTATTCAGCCAGCACCTTGCTGCGATCACCCTCCCTGCATAAGGTTGATAATTACAGGAATTTAATAAACCCCATGCAACATTTTTAATGAGGTGAATTAAAATGAACAGCTGTTTGCTTGACCATTAACCCACACATTTTCATCCAGTGTTGAGTGTCAACACAAACATGTCTCACTTGAATATCTGCAGTTGTATGGCTTCATCCTCTGGGTAGCTGAACACCTCACACGCGAAATTTACAATGTCACCCACTAAAGCCACTGAGGGCCCATTCAGCACTGGACGTCCAAGCACATCAGCACCTGCCAAAATCACACTGTCACTCCACAAACAGAAAAGCGGGATAGAAAATTATATTAACTGATCCACGCACACACACACACACACACACACACACACACACACATCCCTTAGCAAACACACATTTGCAAACAGCACCACTGACTTACTGCTCTCCTTGCTGCAGTAGCACAACCCTAATAAGGAAAAAGACAAAATGAATAAATAAAGCTTACAAAACCTTCAAACTGCGGAAGAAATGTTAAGTGTTTGAGATGATTATCTTACCCAGCAGGACCACAACAAAGAAAGCAGACATGCTCGAAGTGTATCCAGATGACGAAACAGTCCTGATTAGATGAGCATCGGGGAAGAATAACTGCCTTGAATGCAACAAGTGATCCCAAATATGTCGGTTGGAGGGGATTTTGTCAGTTTTGAAAGGAGGGTTGATGTACTGTGGTTACAGGGAAGAGATTACACACTTGGGTGCATGCACAAACACACAAACACACACACGCATGCACACTTTAAACACGTGCAGTGAACTGATAGTGTTATACCACACCTCCCTAGCATTACCCTCCCGCTCTCTAACTTTGGACTATTGCAATCATTCATGCCTTATGTTTGATGTTTTTCTTTTATATTATGAAATGTATATTAAAATAAAGCAAACTGCAGTACAATGACAAGTAGAACTGAAGCAATAATCAGGCAAGTCTTAGTGTCAAAAACAGCATTTTAAACATGGATTTTTATTTGCAAAAAAGGTGGCTGAATACAGTAATTAACAGAGAATTTTTTTTAATGTAAAAACCAATCACCCATTATGTTCAACTGATGGCTCCAACAATTTCTGTGTACTGCAATTAGCAGTTGAGGCAAAGCGACCATTGCAATGCCTACAGAGAGTAACAACAACAATGGCTGCTGATTTGAGAAGAGAAAATGGAAAATGCAAGGTGTCATCGAGCGTCATATTGTGATCTCCATCATCTGAGAGAGAGAGGGAGAGAGAGAGAGAGAGAGAGAGAGAGAGAGAGAGAATGGTCATGATGTCGTCTTGTTTCCACAGGTGTTAGTGGTTCAGTTTGTTGAAGATGAAATTAAAAATATAAAGAAAAATTCAGTTCAATTTCCTTATGCATAATTCGGAATACTTACTTACATACTCACCATCTGAAAAATATCGATCGAGTGAATTAATAATTTATCTGAAAATGAGTTTAAGAGAACTCGACCTGACTGATTATATAACTGTTTACTTTTTTGTTCATATGTCACTTCAGTGATTAAATAGCTTTCTTGAACTGTACCACATTTTAATCACTCTGCAGTTATTCATTTTTGAGGATATTTTCATAAGATAGAATGGTTTATGAGGCTGCTGGTGTTCCTATTTTCCATTGTATGTATTCATTAAAGGATAGCTGACACTGACTCAGAAAACAGCCTCAAAAATGCATCATAAGTACTAATCCAGGTAAACCACTGCTATAGCAACGTCAGATATCAAGAATACATTAACTGTTAACCATGCTTTCTCCAGTTTTTCTTTATTCCAAAAAGCAGATTTTTTTTTAAAACATACAATGTTTCTACTGGGAAGCGTTCTGCTGATATGAAATATCTGTATAAATTCAGTTTAGTGTATGTGGGCTTGTGCACCTGACTGTACACATCAGTATCTGGGGTTGGTGTGTCCATCTGCTGGCCCTCTGACTGGGAAGTGGTTGGAGACAGACGACGCACATCTGAACTGGATTGGGAAAGTACAGACATTATAAAACTGTGTGATTTTACTTTTGGAAATAATAATAGTTTAGAAGTCTGACAATATAAATCTTACTTTGCTGTTGCAGTCATGGGAACATCGGCTGAGGAAGACAGAGACCAGCTAAATTACTTTTTATTTTATTATTATCAGTTACCAATTCTGATTAGTCAGTCTTTTACTAACACACATACTCACTCACACACACACACAAACACACACACACACACACACACACACCTTGCTTGT
This sequence comes from Myripristis jacobus, assembly GCA_900302555.1. Classification (NCBI taxonomy): domain Eukaryota; kingdom Metazoa; phylum Chordata; class Actinopteri; order Holocentriformes; family Holocentridae; genus Myripristis; species Myripristis jacobus. Next base: position 14,312 of record OMLB01005750.1, read on the forward strand.
GGTCAAACATCTTGAGCACACAGGCCACACCCACTCCCAAAAGTAGAAGCAAGAAGCAGCAGAACGCTATAGAGATGACCTCTATGGTAATCATGGAAACCTCTGTGGAAGACAGAGCACAGGCCAAACACATGTCATTCACTGGCTTTCATGTTGCATAATTATACAGAACATTATATACTGCTTATATGAATGAATTATTTGTGCTTTTTACTTGGTGGTGTTGCTGTGGAAGGTGTTGGGAGGTGCTCACGGCATGGAGCTAAGGATTCTGCCTGATCAAGAGTAAAAAGTGTTACGCGGTGAAGCGTGAAGAGATCCCGGACACGGAGGACATTTCTGCAAGGGCTTCTGTCAAACATTTGGTCACGACATCGCAAGCGTTTTTGTAACAACTGGTGTCTTAGGAATCTCACCTGTCATTTGGACCAGCACTGCTGCACTCTCCAACCAGGGTGCAGAGTCGTCATAGCTGTCCCGCACTCGGCATTGGTAGTGGCCACTCTCCTGTGGGCCCAGCTTAGTGAGGATGAGGGTACGTCTCTGGTCGGCGAGGGCATAGTGTGGGATGAGGGGCCGCATATAGGAGTCTGGCTCAGCCTCGGTGGGAAGGAGGGAGTCATTCAACAACCAGATGAAGTAAGGGAAGGTTCCTCTGCTCAGCTGACACCGCAGCCTCGCAGCGGCCACTTTGGAGTCGGCTCTGAACAGATACTCCACTTCCACTTTGACACGACCTCCAACCGGCACTGGACAGAATGGGAGGGAGATGGAGAGAGAGGTGTAAATGAAGAGGTGGGGAAGCAAAAAGGAGGGGATGAAAAAGAGAGGCATTTACTTGTTATATGTGTGGGACTCTTACCCACTTCCAGAGTCAGAGGCTCACTCATCAGCCGCTGCACCTCACTTTCCACCCGACACTGCGCCACGCCCATGTCCAGCCCGGGCACCACGTCCACAGAGAACCAGGCTACCAGGGACTCAGTTGCTACGGAAGTGCCTGCTTCCTTGTCATCTAACAGCAGGTTAAAGGTGACTGGAGGGCTGCCTCTCGACGACCAGCAGGTCACATTACCGCTGTAACTGTCACCATTTTTGGAGATGGTGAAGGAGATCTTTGGTGTTGAAAAGTGGGCTGGTGGCAGAGAGAGAGAGGAATGAAGAGGGGAAAAGATGGAGGGAGGGATTTTAACGCCTTTAACTCTGATTTTGTTCTATATTTCCCCTTGAGTACCAAAGTAAAAACAAAACAAAACAATTCCACTCTGGCTCATACATATTCTGTATGTGCTGACTGCGATGCCTGAGTGAAGCTACATCACACTTACACTGAGTGAAATAAACCAATGAAGCCACAGTTTCATGGCTGCAACATTACATCAAACAGAAAATGTCTAAATGTCTTTTGCATCATTTTAGAGCAATTTTCCTGGAATTCAGCAGGATGTATGTAGTCTCCTTTGAAACCTCGGGATCTCCTCTGCATTTGTGCATTTGTGATGACGAATCCACCAATGGGAATGGAGAGTTTAAGAGGTTTAACAACAAGAGGGGAAAGAGGAAGTGTGCACATCCACATCCATGTACATTTGGGCCATAAAAAGTCATGAAAAGAGGTACAAAGAGGTATAGCTATGCAATGGATAAAAACTTCTTTCTTAACACTTTAGTTGATGTAATGGCAGACCTTAGGACTAAAACATTGCTTAAGAAAATGTCTCTAGTCTAATGTGCGGTTATTCCTCTCTGAAACCACTTTAGAACCTACAGAGATCTGGTTGATTTACCTTTTACAATCACCTGGACTTCCCCACTACCAGAAACCCTCGTGTTTCCCATCACTGTGGTCTCGGCCATGCAAGAATAGTTCCCAGCATGCTTTGGAGTCACGTCGTCCACCACCAGCTTGTTCCCGGTGAGGCGGAGCGAGGGCAGGGCCTCAGACGTCACATTCATCCTGTTGAAGTGCCAGGTGTAGGAAAGGTGGGAGCCCCTGGTGACATCACAGCTCAGGATGAGTGGTGAGCCCTCATACACAACAGGGGGGGACGGGTCAGACGTCACTCGTGTTCCTGCCACAGGAGCTACAGAGGAGCCAAGGATAGAGTGTTGGGGAGGAGAGGGGAAGGGTAAATTTTGATTTACTTTGTCTCCTACAAAATAACAGGAACATTAAAGCACTAATAGAAGAGT
>OMLB01005750.1:16528-27574 GCA_900302555.1 Myripristis jacobus
AAAATTTTATTTTTTTTTTTTTTTTTTTTTTTTTTTACAATTTTTTGATTCCTGAATCAAAATAATTCAAAAACAAAAATCCCAATAACTTGTAATATCGAATTTCAATTCTTGTGGAATTGTGACACTTAAGTGCTTAAATACTTAATTACTTGATGCACATCTTTTTGTAAATATGACTCATGATATACAGTCTCTTGAAATGTATGATTCAACTTTCTGCCATTGTCTAATATTAAAGAAGTAAGCAAAAATGCAATAAAGTGTGATATTGAATCGCAATACTTGTAGAATTGCAATGTATGTCAAATCAGCACCCAAGTATCATGATAATAGATAATCATATTATCCAAGCCCCAATGAACATCATAAAATAAAAAACAAGACAACATATCTTGAAATCTGATGGGCGGATTGCCATGACATTTGGTGAGTACATTCATGCTCCCCACAGGATGCACTCTATCAGTTTTGGTGACTTAATGGCCATTCCTCTTGTGCCACCCTGAGGCCAAAATGTCAGATGAGCACACAAGATTTCACTAAATCTAATCAGTGGATGTCCATTTTTTGTATTTGTTATTCAAAAAGAGAATCCAGAAGACCCAGGAATTCAGATATACAAACTGTAAACAAAAGAGCATTTGCTTAACATTTTCACAAAACTCTTGCTGATAATCTGATGAGAAGTTGCAAATGGCCCTGATGTTGCCAGCCCTTAGTCTTTTGGCTGTGGAGGAAGAAAGGAAGAGGCGGAAGCATTGATTTGCTAAGCTGAACAGCCAGTCAGAGTGATCTCTCTTACTGACAGACTCCACAATTCAACAGGACACACCGAAAAGGCTACGACCACAGATGCCCACCACAGCCAAGCACTGACCGACAGCTGACCATTAGTCTGTCACAGCCTTCAGGCCAAAATGTAAAATTTGATTTCTCGAAATCTATTGGGCGGATTTTGATGAAATTTGGAAACATCCATGCTCCCCAGAGGATGAACCCTGCCAACTTCAGTGACCTCATGACCTTTCTTCAAGCACCAACCTCAAGCCAAAACTTTACAAACTCCATTTTCCCACTGTTTGCATTCCCTTGGCATGCACCAAGCCAGTGGGACACCAGAGCTTGATTTTTTATTTTTTCTCTTTTATGCCTTAAGTTGTTGAAGGGAAGTAAAATGAAACAGATGTCTAAATAGCCTGAATGAACAACTTATAAATGTGTGATTCCAAAATGTGTTATTTGATATCTAGTTGGTCAATATTGATCATTTAATGAATGTGTATCACTGGAGAATATACACTATGAGTTTTATAATTTGGGTGCGAGAGAGGGTTAAAGGGGTTAATGTACTGTAATTTTTAAAAATCTTATATTATGTATTTCACATTGGTTTATTGTTTGTTTCTCTCTTCCCTTCTGAGATGATGTGCAGTATTTAGGCACCTGGTATGTTCTGCACACCACCTCCACCTATGTGTGTGTGTCTCTCTCTCTCTCTCTTTCTATCTCTAATACTCACTCACTGCTAGCAGCCTAACACTGTTGCTGACTCCTGAGCTCCTTCCTGTTGACGCCTTGCAGTGGTACGAGCCCTCCGACGTCGCAGCAACCTTCAAGGAGAACGTCACAGGTTGGTCCCCTTGGGCGGTGTCTATATTGATCGGGACATTATTGTCCTTCATCAGCACATAGGTCACCGGCGGAGGGAACCCAGGTGCTTGACACTGAAAAGCCACCTTAGAGCCCACGTAGGCCATGTCTGGACCGGTCAGCACGGGGCGAGGAGACACTGACCCACCTGGAGGACGAGAAAGAAAAAAAGGAGAAGGAGAAGGAGAAGGAAAAGGAGGAGAAGTCGTTTAAAATTAGCCCTGAAATTTAATGTGATCAGGCTTTGGAATAAGTCTGCAGATCTACCCAAATGTATCCGTACATCACATACACATTTTGTGGTCTAAATATACATCCTCTGAGCTGCTACACAACTGTATAATGTAAAAAGTTTATCACCATTTTAAAGTTGCAAATGCTAAGCTCCATGTGTTCAAAACAACTTTGATGAACTTACCTGTCTTGAGGACCAAACTTGCCAAAACTGAAAAGAAAAAAGAAAAACAATAAAAACACAATAAAACGGTCTGTCAAATAATTGAATTACATTGTCATGTGTTAAACAATGTTTTAACTCACCCAGAACTGGCAGCAAATGAAATATCTGTGGATTCTTCATTACAGTGCTCTGTAGTCATCGCTGACATGGTTTCTCAAGCTCGGTTTGTGTGTGTGTGTGTGTGTGTGTGTGTGTGTGTGTGGAGAGGGGTGTTGCATGTGTGTTACAAATAGATAACAAACTAGGCTGTGTGGTCATCTTAATTTTAGTTTATCTATGCCATAGTAAACACCAATATAACAAAACACACACACACATACACACACACAAAAGGAAAACAAATTTAAAAGGTTTAATAACTTGAAGAAGGACAACAAAAACATTACATAACACACTCCTTTATACTACCTATATAAAAAAATGTTGGACAAAACTTGTCATACTATGAATATTCTCAGAAACACTGAGTATAATTGCATCCACATGCATTCATTATACATTAACAAAACACATAATTCACACATTGTATATACATACAGGCTATAAGGAAGAAAACACAGCACCTTACAACAACAACAAATTGTTGCCATATTATTTATTATTATTACTATCATTCTCAGTATTTTAACAAAAACTTCAGCGGCAGGCAGAGCTGGCCTCCCTGGCGTCTGTGGTGCGAGCTTTCTGCGTCCTCTTCTTATTTCTGAGCATTGTGGTGTGCTGTTTGACCAGGAAACGTTTATCCGAACTGCACTGTGAGGGAAAGACACACATATTTAAAGACACAAATATTTCAATATCTCTCAGCATGAACTGTTAATTTACAAAAATCAGACTAACTGGTTTCCGCCAACGTATCCTCTCATCATTCTCGGATGACCTTTTAATTCCGCTAGCGGTCTCGTTTTGTGTGACTTACCATAACCAGCATATCTTTCAGTCTCTCAATGGCCCTCTGGTTGGCTCGCCCACGGGACACATAGGAAGTGAGAATTACACTGAGGAAACACAATGTATTTGTTCTCACATTCACTGACTCAGGTGAAGGCATCACATGCATTTTTAAAAACAGCTTTGTTTCCATGACCAAAAAAAATGATTGTTATTGTTTAACAACTGCCCGTGTTGTATTCCTTCTCATCTCTATAAACAGACTCTCTATATAGATATGTATAGTTTGTGGGCGAGGGACATGATTCTGGTATTGGAAGCGCTCTGGTTTCTGTTGCTGTTGTAGTCCAGGTAGCTGCCGTTTGTGGTTCAATTGGTTTTATGAAGGTAAACAGTCCATATGAGGGAGTGAAAGAGGTGCAACACTTTGGCAGAAATGTTGTCTGGACCTAAAACAGCTGCAAAAATTAACCATCTTTGTGTATGGTGTGGAGTGGCGTTTGACTTGTGTAATAAAAGACACAGAAATGGAAATGGTTTCCAGCTTGTTTCTGGCTTAACCTGAGACATTGGCTCTCGCCCACAGAGGCTAAAATCATCATCAGGCGATAACCGATGGGTACTGAGATTGTATTCCTTCAAACGGGAAAAACTCAGCACACTACAAATACAGAGCTGGTGTTTGTGTTCATCTAAGTAAACCAACCAGGGTGTGCAGCAGTGGGGTGAGGCTGAATGTCTGCACTTACATCTCGGCCAGGATGAGTGGCAGGGCGAAGGCCTCAGAGGCCAGGTAGCGGATTGTGTTCTGGGCTGGTCCAGGTAGACTGTCCACACACACACCGGTCACATTAAACGCACTCGCCCCATTTGCAAACGGACCACAGGAGGACGACAAGGCGAACCTTGGAGAAGAGGGGGAAGACGAGCAGTGGGTTAAAGCTGCACAAGAGATAAAAGAACAGGGGTGGAAAGAGCACTAAAATATCCCATTGAAACAGAAGTACTGTTACTTTGCTGGATTTTTACTTGAGTTGAAGTTACACGTGTGAATGTACTTCTTTTACCACAGCGAACATTATCACATAGTACACAGTACAAAAAAGTTCAAACAGTGTTAAGATAAAAACTCTGTCGCTCTGTCTTTCTCTTCTGTCTGTGTGAGCTCTTACTGGTAAAGGTTGAAGCCGAATGTGGCCACAGCCATGAGGAGACCCAGCAGCAACATGAAGTGGAATAACACCGAGGAGCTGGAGGCGCGGAACATCCTCTGCTCCGCTACACAGCACCGCAACACCGTGAACTGAAGATAAGAGGAATTTGTTGTTTTTTTTATCTTTATCAAACCACAAATTCTTGTTGACAGTGGCAGCCTGGCAAAAAATAAAGCTTCTTGAGCGGAGGGGGTAAGGGCACAAAGGAAAAATCCAAGGTTAAAAAGACAGCAGTACACATCCAAACGCTCCAACACACCCATCACTTACACACAATCCCAACAAACACACATGACAACAAGCGTTACATAAAAGGTTTGCAGAAAAATTAGTGAAACTACAACAGATGCTCTGCAGCTCCCATCTGCCATCAGCCAACCTTCTTGATGTAGAACGTCACCACCAGCTTGACAGTTCCTAGGAGAGGCAGCAGGGGGCAGTAGTAGACGCCCACCCAGCTCACTGTCTGATGGTAGACCAGGTCGAGCACATTATCAGGTATCAGGAAGCGCTGTTTCCCCAGCAGCCGAGCCAGCAAGGACGATGCGTACAGCTCCTGCAACAACCTGGGATGCAGAGGAATGACTGCTTGTGCGGGACGTCCACAAATACTGACTTCTTACAATCAGGGATGTCACAACAATCAAGTCTTTAGGTATCTGCAGTACTGACACAGCTTGACCCCTCACTGTGTACCTCAGTGTTGTTATTCTGTTCATACAGGCTTTAAGCTGTATGTTTAAAATACCTGAAACACATTGGTTTACTTGTTAATATCTATACAGAATTTTTAAGTAAAGGGAGTATGTGTTTATTGGGATTTTTGGTTGGTTTGGTTGGTACCAAATCAGGTATTGAGAAATGTGGACTTTCCCGGATACAGCTATCCACAGCTAAAATCTGGGTGTCATGCCATCCCTACTTAGAGTAAGTGAATGCCAATTTCTTGTTGAGTTTCTTGACCTTTGCATAATTTATTATTGTGGTGTCCTCCAAAGACAGAGAATACAACCACTTGCATTTGCTTCCCTTTTACTGCTAAGTAGGGTTAGGGTTAGGGTTAGAGTTAGTAAAGAGATGGTTCACATGAAACAAACCCACTTCCTCGGGTAGTTCAACAGGATGGTATTGCAGAAGGATGCCAGGAAATCGAAGATACAGAGCTTGTACATCTCTCGGCCAAACTGGTTCTCCCAACACTGCGGGGAAAAAAACTCACATTTTTCTCCCAATTTAAAGTCAAAACAAGCTGAAAAAACATCTGCCTCAACATCATATCTTTAAACCCAATGCTCAGAAGGAGATATATGAGGACGGATGATCGATAAGCCTGAAGCACAAGTGATGACTTTGATAACAGGCCTCAGACAGTCTCAACTCACTTCCTGGCGGTCGGCTCGAAAGAGGAAGAACAGGTACATCCCAAGAGAGGCCAGCTTCAGGAAGATGCTCCTGTGGAAAACAGCAAAGTGAATCTACTCAGGAACATGTGCGCATGTCCACTGGTTTGCACGCATCTCCCCTTCTCCCTCCTTACCTCAGCAAAGTGACATTGACCTGTGTGGTGAAGGAGTAATCTTCAAAAGACGAGACCTTGCGGAAGACGTGCGGGAGGACCAGGTTGACCGAGGTGATGGCGATAGGAGGGAGATACTGGAGGATCAGACTGACCAACCAGTGGTGCCCGCTCTGAGAGAGAGAGAGAGAGTAAGTTTCAAATATGAGCTCACAAAATGACCATAATATGACTAAAAGAAGCAGCATGCACGCCTCACCTTCTGGCCCTCCGACTGTGACGTTATGGTGGCAAAGTAGATGAGGTAAAAGGCTCCGCCCAGCAGAGACACAACGAGCAAGTTGAGGATGATTCTCAGTGTGTAGAGACGCACCCTCTGAGCCAGTGTCCTCCGAGCCTTCCGCAGTGAGAAACTCTGCTCCTCCAGGTACAGCTGGGGACCGACAGCAACACACACCACAACACTCAGTGGACGAATCAATCCACCACCCTGACTGTAAACCAGGACCATCCGATCACCCGAGTACCAGGACGAGTCCACTGTGCTGCCATCCACATCTAATGTTTGCTATGAATGCTCCTTGGTGCCAAAAGTACATTTTAAACATTAAAAAGTATATCACACATACTCATACAACAGTAAAAGAGTATAAAAATAGTATTTTAAATGCAATTCAAATGTCCTGAAGTGCATCGGGGTGCCGCTCCCCAATAAGACTGCCCTCATAAAGGGTAGGTTGGAAACATGTCATAAATGGTTTGTAATTAGGTTATGAAACGCATTATAAATGGTTAATAAACAGCTATAAACAAGTTATAACACAGTTTTCCATACATGGATGCAGAAACCAAGGATGGCTGATTGATAAAGGGACAAGATAAGGTGAGGCGAGCCGCTAGCAAGATCTGAGATTTAACAGAATAGATGCAGTGCAGCGGTAACGTGCCAAATAGTGAGCCTGCATCGAGGTCCTTTCTAGATGGTAACCCCGCTCTCACAAATCTAGCTTCAAACTCTCACAGGTGCGGTTAGCGTTGAGCTTAGGGTTAGGACAGAGTGAGATGCAAATCCATTTAGACATGACTCTGCATCGATGAATGAAAAGCGTATTATAACCTGTGTTATAATACGGTGTTTATCAATGATTTATTAAGTGTTAACAATGTAATTATAAACAATTCATAAGAAATTAGTTTGTTGCTGGGAAAATAGAGGAATTCTGTTTTCACTAAAAAAATCTTCAGATCTGTCTTAAGAATTTAGAAACATTTAGAAACATTTGTGAAACTGACTTCAGATTAATTTACCAAACCAGCCTTTTTTCAGATTTATAACAATGAATCAGCATTATGGAAAACCACATTTCCACAGCTGCCTCGGGAAACATTACTTTCCACTGACCTTCAACATGCCAGGTGTGTTTGAAGGGCCTACTTGGATGTGTGGTAGCATGCAGCAGGTATGTGTCATATTTTTTTTCACCTTGAGGTCATTTCTGATGAAGCTGCGTTTGAGACTAGCAGCAGCGCGATCCTGGATGGTGAAGTCCCAGCCGCAGAAGATCTTGAAACTCACATTCACGCTGTAACGCTTCCCCAGGAGCCGCATGTGCTTGTAGCCGACCGCCGTCCTGTTGGACAAGGATCTCATCTTACAGGGTTTCATACACAACACATATACATGTTTCCTCAGATGTTAAGATAATGTATTTAGCAAAAGATTGTTGCTATCTTAACCCCACTTCAACTCATTTTTCAGCTGACCTGCGGACAACCATGATGAGACTGAGGAGGAGGATGGCGAGGATTCCATTGAGGTACAACAGAGGTGTGTTCAAGCACGTCAGATTCAGCGAACCGCGCGTGTAGTACCCAAAGAAGACTGGAGAACGCTCCAGGAAGCCCTGCACACCAGATAGGATAAATATGGACGTCCTGATGAGACACACATAAACACACACAAACAGGAAAACACTCACCGATCCCAGGAAGAAGTCCAAGAAAGAGTCATCGTCTTCAAAGGTCAAAGGTTCTGGGGGAGCGTGTAAAATAAAAAGAATCTATTTTCAGGAGCCTGCATTGTCTTGTGGTGTATGTGATGAAATTTGCCATCACAGCTCACTCACTGTTGTTGCCCCTGCCATAGAAAGCTGTCGGCCCCACGATGAAAGACGATATAACGACACAGTGTAGCAGGTTCATGTAAACCAGGTATCTCAGGAACACAAAATAGGATTTGACTCCAACTCCGAATCTGCCTGCAAAAGACAGGTGAGCATTAGGAAGCTGCTCGTATGGTTTGGTGATGCTCAGTAACATGCCTGTGTGTCCTGTAGGTCTTTCTTACCCTCGATGGAGTGGAGAACATGCTGCCATGGCAACAGGCCGGATAACGCCCCTCGCACCCCTGCCCACACTCTCTTCCTGTTGATACTTTGACTCCGCCTCCAGGACTCCCAAAAACCAACACTGTGTATTTCCAGGTTCCTTCTGTTCCTGGTTCACACACAGAACCGAGTGGAAACATGTTTCATGAGGGTGTTTTTGGATGCCGTGTACTTTTCATGACTCAAATACAATAAAAACAAGAGGAAAATGCTAAACAGCACAGTATATATTAAAACACAAGATGGTTCTCATGTTTATTAATCAACCATACCAATGTGCAAATCTTTTAATGCAGGTGCAGGTGAGACAAAATGCAAAGTTTAACTGATATAGCATATCATCGAGAATGCTGCACTTCAGATTTTTTTGTTTGATTGCCGTTTCGGTCAATTGAACATGACATGCAATGACCAAAGCACCAATTAAACAAATGTTTTCAAGTGCAACAGTCGTGTGATGATATTTTATCTGAGTCATAAAGCAGTGTTTTTTAAAAAGGGACACCAAAAGAAAAAAAAACTGTTTTTCCAAGACTAAGATTAAAGTCAACTCTCTTTATCATGGCAAAATGTGATTCAAATATGACTAATATGTTTGACATTTACTCTGACATTTAAGGAACATTTACTTTTGAAATCTTAATATGATGTGCAAAAATAAATATTCTGTGATGAGCCAAGTCAGATTAGATTAGATGGGCCAGGATAGATTTCCCTGTGGGGACAATAAAGTATATCCTATCCTGTGCTATTTTTCTGAGGAATAGCAATGGGATAGATTAATAAATAGATGAATAAATTAAGCAGGTATAATGTCTGTGTAAGGCTCCCTAAGAAGGCTCCCTCACCTGGCCTCCCTCTTCCCCTGCAGACACAGGAGCAGGTTTCTGAGAGGCTGCGTAGACGTTTTGTCCTTGGCTCCTCGAGGCAAGCGGCCCGGCTCAGCCTCGCAAGTTTGCCAGCCACCCTGCTTTCTGTGCCGGGCGGCCTGGGAGCTGGGCAGCTCTTCATAAATCTCAGTGTGATGGTACACACACGAGTCCTCAGACAGGTAGGAACAGCCGCTCTCATCTGTTGGGGGGACGGGGGGAGAATACATTATGGAAAGTCTCTCCTTACTTTATCCTATCTTGATAACAAGCCTGAGAGAACATGGAGGGGATCCAGTCTGATGGAGGTAAACATTAACAAGGTGGTTACCCTCCTAAACTATACTTCACCAATTTGTAACAAAACATGGGCGGCATAGAGGCTCACTGTCTAGATTTGCAGTCTCAAAGTAAGAAGGTCCTGAGTTTGATTCCCAGCTTCCGTTCCTTTTAAACGGAGTTTGCATGCAAGACAGCGCTGTGACTGTCTGTCTATCTGTGTTTAGCCCAGGTTGCTTCCCTGCCTTTACCCAGTGCATGCTGGGATAAACTCCAGCTTTCCTATGACCAAAAAAAAATTAATGAATAACAGAAGGGAAAACACAAAAAACGAGACTCACAGATGTTAATAAAAGACTGTCAACAGACAAAGTATCAGCATAATTCACCTTAAAAAAAAACGGAGCACATATCGATATGAATGTGTTGTGCTGACACAAACACACATACATACACACATTCAGACCTAGAGAGGAAGTAAGATGTCCGCTCTCTTTCTCGCACACAAACACGCATACAAAAGTCAAAAAGTTACTGTATTATTTTCTGTTACCTGATAGGAGTCTCATGAAGTTGACAGTTTGGTGCTCCTCCATCTCTTTCTGTCCCGTTCTCTCTCTCTCAGCTACATAAATTTAATCACACACGCCCCGTCCCTGGCTCACATACAACACACATCAGCACACCACACAATCTACACTGCAACGTACACAACTGCATAAAACCATGAGGATGTAAAAATGATTGTATTAAAAATAGTATTTCCGCATCAAACTACTTTGTATGCACCCCCACTGCAAACTTCACACTCAAGACCCCTGATCACTGATTTGGAGTCAGTGTTACTCTTACAGTCCAGGTGGCTCAGTTCTTGTTTTGCCAGGTGGAGCAGACTCCAGATCAGTCAACACGTAAACCGAGCGCAGCTTCCTCTGACAGGTCTGAGGAAATCACATGACAGGATGCAGAAGTCAGCCTGGTGTTGGTGGCTGAAACATCTCCAATAAATGTCACAATCAAAACTACACATGAGTGTAAATGCACATGTGCACACACACTGGACTGACAAGACAGTTTGAAGGCCTTGAGGTGGATGAGTACAGTTCATGGTACCTGGATTAAGATTGGGCTGATGGATTAGTTGAACATCAGACTTACTTAAAGGCAGATTGGGCAGTTTCAAAGGGGAGGCATCCCATCTTGACATGATGTGGTGAAGAATCATCAATAATCACTCAATTCTTAAAAGAACAGAACTCAGAAAAGCCTCAGGAGTTCAGGACAACTCTTTTACCCCATCATATCCCAAAATATAAGACTATTTATATTTTGGGTTATTTATTTATTATTGTTAACCTTTTAGTCTGGTTCTTAACTGAATTTTATTAATTTTATTATTTACTTGTCTATTTATTTATTTTACCTTTTTTAGACTAGTTTTCAATTGAATCTTATTTATTTGATTATTTTACCATTTTAGTCTTGCTTTTAACTGAATTGTATTTATTTTATTACTTTTATTTTGTAGATATTTACTGAATTTTATTATCTTCTCTCCAGTGTTTCCTCACTTCAAAGTGGCGAGTGTAGGATAGCGTTTCCTCAATGTTTTTTAACTATGTTTTTACACTTTAATCCTTAGTGTTTTTAAATGTGGGTGTATGTGTATGAGTGTGTGTGTGTGTGTGTGTGTGTCTATTTATGTGTGGGAGAAGGGGGGATATATCTTGCGTCTATTGTTTGTTGTATTGTTTTTATGTGTTTTTATGTAAAGCAC
>OMLB01005754.1:1119-14779 GCA_900302555.1 Myripristis jacobus
GCAGCCAGACAGACAGACACACGGACACACACACACACGCACACACACACACACACACACACACACACACACACAAGCAGGGGTCAAACTGGTAACCCAACAAGACATGAAGGAGAGATACATGAGAAAACCTGACAAGGAGACAGACGATATAAAAGTGATAACAGGGTCGGGTCACCAGTGGTGTGTGTGCGTCTGTGTGCAGCATCTTCTACATCTATCTGCATGTACTTACATACCTGCATACAGCTACATGTGTTTGTGTGTGTTTGTGTGATGGATATAGAGGCCTATAACTTAATAAAATGCCAACAATGCAACAAAAAGCCAGGAATGTAATGAAATCGTGAGCCTATAAGATAATAGTATTTTTCTCCATGGTGTCATAACATAACAGCAACTAATAATGTAACAACATTCTGAAAAGTCTTTGACACCTAATAGCAGCAGTTAGTACGTGTTAGGGCCTCTACATTATTTTCTAAATGTAATCTTGTATATTGGTGCTGTAATCTCACCCTCAGGCAGAGGAAGCAAGGTGATGGCTGTGCTCAGACGTCCACTGCCCAGGCTGACCAGATGGGGGCGCTCCGCCTGGAACTTCAGCCCCTTTCCTGTCTCAATCAGGTCCAGCGGTGTGCTCTGCAAAAAGGGTAAAAAGTCATAAATGAAATCACCATAAGCACTTAAGTTATTGCTGTAGAATTATTCACTCCCTACAGGAATATACATTGTTCTATTCGTTGTTGTTTTTTGATTGCAGCAATCAGTGCAATAAAACCTTGTAATACGTAAAAGAAGCAAAAGATTTTTGCTGCAACAAACTAATGGGCGGTGAAGGTTTACAGTGGAGGAGAATTATTCAGTGTGGGTGAAAGATGTGTTTTTCATTTAACCTGCACTAACATCGTTTAAATTAATCCTGAGATGACAAATCCCACCTCCTAATGTGCACTTCTTAAATGAAATACGGTTTTATGTTCATGGCACATATTCAGACAGACTGGCTTTAAGTGGTATTTGCTGTACTGATGTCAAGTTGAATATTTTTAAGTGTGAAAACAGTAAAAAAAGTCCTCATACTAGGCAATATATTTATTATATCAAGAAGGGATTACGCCTCATAATCCCTTCTTGAATTTATAAGAAGGGATATACTCTTTCTTAATGGGATTAGTTACTTCTTTAATCTCTATCAAGGACAAAATGGTACTAAAAAAAAAGATTTTTTTACGAGTTACTGCAATTTTACAGCAAACAATACCCGAAACTCTACAAACTGCCTAGCAATTTTTGAGAAAAGCTGGAAAATGTTTTTTGGATGCAATGACAACAAAATAACAAAGAAAAAAAAAGAATGCGGTCAAATCTGGAGTCAAAATTAAAAAAAAAAAAAATGGAGTCAAAAATATAAATTCCAGCTGAGTGTCATATTAGAGACGGATGCAATCTATGAAATACATGCATCACATGTAATCTGACAGAGCATCTGAACCTCCAAACATAAAGTGAGGTCACATGGCCACCATCCACTGGCAGCACATGCATGACTCTGATTGGACTATAAATGGCATGCCTTGAATTGGATTTAATTAGCAATCATCTGCAATCTATTAGCTGAACTAATTGAGTCTGCGTGACACGAAAAAGACAAATAGGCGATAGAAAAATGACAAGGGGAGGGAAAATGCACAATCCTCATGCAGCGATCAACAGTCTGTAACCCTGTGATGGCTCCTGGAATAAACTGACTGAGGAACGGACACAGCTATGCACCTTATTTCCACTGTTAATTTAATCAATGGAGACAATGACAAGACACAGAGGAGAGAGCGCACGTTCTTCACCCTCCCCTCCGACACAAACAGTGTTTGTGCAGCTCCATTAACGCAGTGGGCCCATACAGTGGCTCATCCTGCAGCGTGGGGATGAGAGGGGGAGCCTCAATGAATGTCTTCACTATTGGATGCCATTTCCATAGCTTGGCGGCCCTGGCTGTTTACATATTGCCTTGAGGGAGGCGTGTGCGTGTGTGTGTGTGTGTGTGTGTGTGTGTCTGCGTGTGTGTGTGTTTAATCCCACCCACCCCCTCCTCTAGCTCAGCCTCCTGGCTCAGCGGGAGGCGGTGGTGGGGGGAGTGGGAGTGTCGTCATAGCAACAGCAGCCTGCAATTAAGAAACATGAAGCTCCTGGCGGGCGTTCAACGAGCCAACTTGTGATGAGCGCTTCTCAGCACAATGGTGGTCGAACATAAAGGAGATTCCGCTTTTCAGCCGTCCCTTCTCGCTAATAGGTTTCCAAACCCAGTGCTGAGCTCTGAGGCCTCAAGGTGCGACAAGCTCCTTCTAGCTGCATCTGTATTTTCACCTCAACTCTTGATCACAAAATATGTGATCTATTTTGTCACAGAAATTAAAGCTGGTTCATTTGTTTGATTGCAAATTATATTAACGCAAAAGTGAACAGCATGTTGGGTTGGGCATTATTTTGTGGGTACATGGTGGCGAATTATCCTCATTCACTGCTCTGTGCTCCCCTGGGCTGCTAATCCACAATACTGTATTTGTGTCTCTCCATTCACTTCTATTGCGCGTCAAAACCACTATTTTCTTGTATATTCCTATTTGAATTGCAACGTAGATCCAGCATGTAGAATCTACAGGAAGCAACCTGATAATACTTTCACAAATAATTGTAATCACATAAGAAAAATGGGCACTGGGACTTATTGCTTTTTATATTAACATAATCCACTTTGTTTGTGGTCATTTGTCTGTTCAAAGTCTTATTTTGGGAGCTATTTTGCCACGTTATGGAGGTGAATGGAGAGAGAGAAATATAGATCTCTGGATTATCAGTCCAGCGGAGCAGAGAGCAACTAATGAGGATATTTCTCCTCCATGTGGAGTCATATAACGTCCATGTAACTATACAACCCAACACACTACCAAAGTTCAAATCTTGCTTTAAATTGAGGCACTTTGCTGTAGCTTTGGTTGAAGTGAATTGTCACCTTTGGCTACAAGTTGATTAAAAAAGTCAGTCAGAGAGTTGTGTGCCGCAAAATGCTCTCCAAGAATTAAAATCAGCCCCGATTAGCACTAACACAAACAGTGGCACAGAGATGATTTTTTAACACTCCTACTGTCTGATCCCACTTTTGAGCCCGATACATCAGATTTACTATTTGCACATCCTGACGTTGCACGAGATCATTGAGTCAGTAGTCTCTCCGCTGGTTAGCCAGCCGTGTCTGTCCTAATAGGATTATCTGATTGTAGTAGTGCCATCGGTGGAGTGGGGTCGAGCCTAAGAGGATTGGCAAGACGGAGGCCGGCTGGAAGGCACTGGGGAGTCACTGGGACAGACTGGGTGGAGGACGGGGGGGGACGGGGGGCTCCAGTGAGAGCAGCGCTGCAGGATTCAGAGCTTCATGCACTGTATGCTACTGCTCCCATGTGGTGCTGACAGCAACAACCTGCACCCCTCTCCCTCTTTCTCCCTCCATCTCCCCTTTCTTTGATGAGATGAACGGCAAGCTATGCATACATCTAAATTGAAATGTGCTGCAAATATGGTATCTTCGTCTGTAAATTGAATACATAAAATGAGGTGAATCTGGTTTAACAACACATCTGCATACCTAGAAATGTATGGCCTTCTACAGATTATGCAAATATGATCCACATTTTGCACACTATGTACAGTAGACACATGTATTTGTTTCCCTCATATGCTCATGTTCGTCTAATATGAAGCAGTATATATTGCGTATACCTTTTTTCACTCATTGCATGCTGCATGTTTTGAATTTTTAATAGACTTTCACACTGTGCATATTTTTCATGCATATATTTCCACTTTAAATGCTCTCGTGTTGAATCTGTCAGTTGCATTAGGTTTAAATGCCTCTAATTTGCCAGATTCTTGTATTTATATTCCAGTTTTCCTTGCTGTATGTCATTACTACCACGGCTGCAACATCCCAGCTCCCCCGCAGGGATAATTAAAGTTTCATCGCATCTTGTTTCAGCTCATTTCTCTCCCTCTCTCTTACAAACACTCAAAAGATAAACTAGCACACACATGTGCACCCCTCCCCTCAGCCCCTTCATCGTGCCTGATGGGATTGTCAGACACAGCAGGTGGGAAATGAGACATCCAATCTCCAGGTCTGTCTAATTACTGAGTCCGTGCGTGGATGCCTGCTTTACAGCACTCTGACATATGCTGTCATAACCCATCACAGCTGCATCGCCTGGCCTGAGCTGCTGCTGCTCCCTTTAGTGGCAGGTCGGCCCTCATTTCTGTTGGGTCTCTGAGCTCCAACACTTAAAAGAGCAGAATAGACACACACTTTTATGAGCTAATTACGAGCATTACACCAGAGTACGGTTAGCCAAAAATTATTATGACCCCGACTCTGACGATGGCCACAAACTGCAGCGAGTTCGTCTATCAATAAAGTTGTTCCTTATAGTACATATACATATTATAGTTTGATCTCTGCCAGTATTATTTGTAGTGATAGTAGAAGCAACAGTAGGAGTAGCAGTAATAATAGTAGGCTAGTGGCAGTAGTAATAGTAGTAGTTGAAGTAGCAGCAATAGTAATACTACTAGTAGCAATAGTGAATAATTGAATGAATGAATGAATGGTATTAAATGGCACACACTTACAACAACATTATGTGTGGACTAACAGGTCACTTAGCTTAATAAAACAACCTAAAATACTATCATAACTTTTTTAACGTATATTTTCTTAGCGGCCATGCTTTACACAAATATATATGTTCCTTCTGAAAGAATCTTGCAATTATTTCCAAGTCTTTCACTGAAAAATGATCAAGATCCTCCCTGTTCTTCTTTTTAAACAAACACTTCCTCAAATCATTACCACAAAGAACAAAATCAAACAAAATGCATTTCATTTTCAATGTGATTTAACCCCCATAAATGGCAAAGCCTATCCATTTCATCAACACTAAAATAACGTTCAGTTTCCGCATGTAAATGCAATATTCCAGACCTGATCAGAGTCAGAATCAGAATCAGAAATGCTTTACTGATTCCCGAGGGAAAATTGGGTCAAATCTGATCTGGGCACAATAGCAGTATAGTAGCAGTACTAGTACTAATAGCAGTAGTGGTATCAGTAGTAATAGCTGTAGTAGCAATAGTATTAGTGTTAGTATTAGTAGAAGTAGTAGTAATAGTGGTACTAGGAGAGGAAGAAGTAGATGTTATGGAAGTAGTACAACAGGAAGAAGCAGTAGTAATAGTGATAGCAGCAGCAGTAGTATTAGTGTTAGTATTAGTAGCAGTAGTAGTAGTCGTAGTAGTAGTAGCAAAACAAAAAATAGTTGTAACAGTAATAGTGGTAGCAATAATATTAGTGTTAGTTTTAATAGCAACAGTAGTAACGATAGAAATAGTAGTAGTAGCAAAAGTATGAGTTGTAGTAGTCGTAGTAGCAATAGTAGCAGTAGAAGTAGTAGTAGTAGAAGAAGATGCAATAGTAATAATAGTAACAGTAGTAGCAATAGTATTGCTCTTCGTAGTAGTAGAAACAGTAGAAACAGTAGTAACAACAGTAACAGTAGTAGTAGCAGTAGCACTGATGTGAGGCAGCAGTACTGGTACCAGTAGTAGTTGTAGTAAATATCAGTATGGGTTTCAGTGCCAGATACTGGTGCAGCCATCGGTCTTGAACACACCTTGTCAAACAGTTTAGAGCCAGCAGCCACAGGGCCACAGGGCCGTGACAGTGACCAGCAGTGGATACAGTTATGAGCAGAGAGGGGAGCTCTGTGTGGAGGGATCCGCTCTGAAAACACACAGCAGACCTGACACGTCGATGACACACAACTATGTTTTCCTACCAAGGTTGCCAAGTTTAGAACAAAGGAGTCCTGGTGTGGGTCCTCTGGCTCTCCCTCTATCTCATTCCTTTGCTTTTATTCCTCTGTTTTCTTCCTGTCTCTTCAACTCCCACTCTCTTTGTCTCTGTCTCACCCCTCCCTCCTCCCCCATCCCCTACACGCCCCACACACACACACTCACCTGCAACACCTGGTGGGTCTGCCGTCCGCACTCAGGCATGTTTCTGTTCAGGCTGTCCATATCCACGGAGTTGTCAGTCACTCCTTGTGGCACATGAAGATCCTGAGGGAGGAAAATTAACACACGTCACACATCAAAACAACGGCAAACAACGAGATGTGATCAGGAATCACTGATGACTTCATTTCTGCAAGAGGGTGAAGTGATGCTGGTTGTCCAATTCCCCTTTTAAAACCTCATTTAAGAATGAATAAGTGAAAGGTTAGTGAAGGAAAGTTGAACTCTATTTACTGGGATTCCACTTCCCTGGTGTGCCCAGACACAGATGAGTCAAGGTGTGATTCACACTGTTAGCGCACACGCACAAACATAACAGATGGTAGACAGGCTTTAGAAATACTCCTGGGATAGTCCTACTCAGACTACAAGGGGCAATCACACACACACACACACACACACACACACACACACACACAGACACAAGTTTAAAACCCCCTTGGTAGTTGACACATCCACTGGAAATTGGCCACCTTGTTTGGCTGCCCTCCTGTCTCTCTATCTCTACAAAAACACACACATGCACACACACACACACAGTACCCAAATCCCACAAATTCCTCTCCTCTTATGCAGTGATTTTGAGGTCTTTCCATCAAGTCAGCAGTGAGCAAATCCCTATAAATAATATTCCATGTCTATATTAGTACACATGTTACATGACAAGATATGAGGGTGGGTCAATGTGAGAAAACACTTATGCAGCCATTATCTGAGATGTGAGAGGCTTGCGGTCACAAGGCAACAGAAAACCACCAGGAAAGGTTCGAGAACACATAATTACAGCAATCACGGTGAAATCTTAGCGTATTTCGGAGTCATTTGCATGCCTAAAACGTTCTGGAAAAATATGGTTCTGATGCAGTCTGCCCTGAGGATAACAAAACACTCTTGCAATATCAT
Organism: Myripristis jacobus; assembly: GCA_900302555.1. Classification (NCBI taxonomy): domain Eukaryota; kingdom Metazoa; phylum Chordata; class Actinopteri; order Holocentriformes; family Holocentridae; genus Myripristis; species Myripristis jacobus. The sequence goes on from OMLB01005754.1 coordinate 8,146, forward strand.
CATCTTTGCTCTTCTGACAAACCCTCTGAATTGATATTCAGCACAAACCAGCCTTAGGCAACCCTCAAACAGTAAATCACGAAACAGTAAAAAAAAAACAAAAAAAAACAATATATCCATCTGCAAAACACTCTTTTATGCAATAAAAAAGCCTCTTCTGAGCCAGGAGAGGGAGAAGTTCAGGAAGCTGTTTTTGCTTTCTTAAGTTTCATGCTGCAATCTTTCTCGTGAATTATGAGAGAAACTTTATTCCAACTTTTGGATGCTAACCTGCCCTTTGTCCTCTCTCTCTCTCTCTCAGTGATATTTTACCTGTCTCCAGTTGTCCAGCAAATGCACAGCCTCCATTGCAAAGCGCTGTCCTCGGCTCACAGGGTCAGTCCTGCTGGCCTGAGGCTGACTGAACGGGGCAGCTCCAAGACTGTCGTGTAAATTCAAAATGTGATTTCTTCAATGAAACGTCTCTCTATGGGCCTCGGGTTGTCTCTTTGTCTCGCTCTCCCTCCTTTGTCTACAGCCACCGGTGCAGTATCCTCTACAAACTCTCATTTAGAAGGTGGACCTGTCGCTGCTTGCTCCACTAAACTAAGACCTACATTCCTGACTGGCAGCACCAAAGTCCCACATAACAGAGAGAGAGAGCGAGAGATGTGGTGAATGGGTGTGTGTGTGCGCGCGTGTGTGTGTGTGTGTGTGTGTGTGTGTGTGCGTGTGTAAGGGGTGAGCAAACGAGAGAAGAAGAAAAGGGGAAAGAGGAAGGGAGGAAGAGAGTTTGATGAGTGAAAATATTTGACAAGCAAAGGTCAGAAATAAAGTGAACAAGTTGAAGCAGGAAGGCAGAGCTCTGTAATTGGGAGCAATACAAATACAACAGGTACACCATCAGTCAGCAACTGGGAGACTGTGGCTGTTTGGCTCCGTTATGTGGGTCAGAAACACCAAGAAAGCACCACACTGATGCATAACACTCCCACTCATGAAACATTACACACTTAGTACTTAGATTACACTGTCAGCTACTTGTTTTGTTTTATTTGGCCTGTGCATTACTTGTTGTTATAATAACTAATTATTACGCCAGTGTTAACACAATTTAGACGGTTAGATCTAGCTAGCCAGCATGTCAGACGTTCACTAATTATCATATTTGTAGGTAATTTTGTCCTCTGTAAAATGTACGTTTGTGGCCTAATGTACCATAATTTCACCATTTCACAGAAGTAATGGCTAAAGTAATTTTATTTCCTGGCTGCTCATGCAGGATCAGTTTTTCTCTTTTTAACATTGACAAATAGTGTTACAGAAATCTAAAGAGTTTAAAGAGTCGAGGCTTGATCCTGTGTTTAGACACCCAAAAACATCTCTCTCCAGTATCCAGCCAATCATTTGTCCTTGTTGCTGCAAATGAAACGTCTTCTCCGCCCCTTCGGCTGTTGTAATTGGCTGGAGTGTGCGAGTCGGCGGTGTCAAACAAGGTTGTTTTGTGTGTGTGAAATTACACATTTATGCTTATGGTTTCTGTTCCTTTGGTCATTTTCTTAAAAATATGCTAATTTTCAGGCTCAGGTACGATACTTTAATAATTCCCATCTGGCAATGCTGTAGCTAGGTCTAAAGCAATGGTTCTCAAACAATGGTGCATGTACCCCTTAGTGGTGCGTTGGAGTACTGCAGGGGGTATGTGAGATTTTTTTTTTAATGTTAATTAAAAAGGAGGACAAAGTAAAAAAGAACCAAAAACAGAGCCGACAAAATCTCCTCAGTATCAGGTTGTTTCAGACACTGATGGAGCTGTGTTGAACCTCTTCATGTAGACTTTTTTCCCTCAGGAGTATTTGACTGAAAAATTTTATTTTTTTTTTTACTTTTTAACTTTTAGGTTTGTGAGTTAGATGGCTAATGGAAAGATGAAATGTTACTATTATTATTTTTTGCATTTATTCTAAATTAAAATGAATAATATTATGAACAATATATGGTTTTCAAAAATGACAAATGCGCTAAATTATGGGATTCGGAGGACGGAAAAGGAAAGGAAAACTGCATAACTTTGGGACAGCCTCGTTGAGCGAGTGTGAGTGTATATATTGTGGAAATGCAACCTTCGAAGGAGTTAGGCCACAGCTGATGTTGATATTAGCCACAGCCCAAACTACATAAAAAAAAAAAAAAAAAAACAAAATATGACAAATCAGCAATAATTGTGACACGTGGCTGGGCTAATAAATTGGCTTAAACTGTGAGGTGGCACTTTGTCAGCCATGCTTTCCACACTTTGACAACCTCTGAAAATCACAAATGTCATGGCTGTGAATGAAAAAAATAAGTCACTGCCTTTTACATTTTGTAAATATATGAATTAGAGTCCCCTGTTTGCCATGCAGACTTGTCAGTTAGACAAATAACATTATTTTGGCCTCCAGAGCAGCTCTGCCTCTAAGAAACGCTTGAGGATCTTAAACAGCAATTCCCATATTACTGACAGCATGGGTGTCGGTCTGTTCCCACCACATCAAAGAGCGTTCCTCCCAGACTGTGGGGGGACATCAGCAGCCGGCTTTTCTCCCCCTCAGCTCCAATAGACTCTCATTGCGCACACAAACACAGAACTCTCTTTCTCTCTTTCTTCCTCTCTCCCTCCCTCCCTCGGCCGAGGCAGAAAGGCTGGCATTGTTTTCTGGTGAGCGGGCATGGATCTCTCCTCACACATGAGAGAATCTTTTTTTTTCCATGGGGTTATGAGAGGGAGGGAGGGAGGATCGCCATTTAGCTGGAATGCAAAAATGTAGAACCAGGGAGGGAAAGAGGACGGCCTGCCAAGTGGATGGAGGATGGAAGCATTGAAATGATAGATAAAAGATAAAAGGATGAGACAGAGAGAGAGAGAGCGAGAGAGAGAGAGAGATGCAGTGCAGATGCAACAGGTAACTCGCAAAGTAACAAAATTATTTTCACAAAACATCACTCTGCTACATAATCCACTAACCTGGGCGATGTATGCCAAAAGAGATTATCAGGTAAAAGTGAATGTGTTCTAGCCTAATTTGTTGGCTTGATTATCATCTGATGTAACCTTGAACAACCTCTTCATCACTTCAAGATGTGTAAAATGATATTTGTAGCTATCTGTATCCATGGTAACACAATCCAAACTCATTGTATCTTCACACATGTTTTTCAGTAACCCGGCAGTCTAAAATCATGACTTATACCTATATTCTGTTATATTTCCATATAACTTAAACCTATTTGATATGTTTGCAGTGAATGACGCTCTTAAAGGTTCCTGTCAGGCTGAAAAGATGCATTGAATTTCCTCTGCATCCATGATTTTAACCAATCAGAGAAGATTGTAATCCTTTTAAATGTTACCTATTAGTCCCCAGCACCCAAAATGAGAGGATTATGGCGTAAAAGTTGGTGTAGTCTAGTGTACAGACTCCAATTTGGTTGGCTCTTTTTCTATTCTGTTATATTTCCACATATCTTAAATCCGTTGATGTGTTTCCTATGAATGAAGGCCTTAACGAAAACCTCTCGGACTGAAAAGGTGAATTGAGTTTCCTCTGAATTTAACTGGTCAGAGTTACAAATGTCCTTGTCATAAGAAAACTGTAGCTCTGTTAAATGTAACCTAGGCCGCCCCCGCAGCCTGAAATCTGAGGAAAATATTAGATCATGGCAGAAGAGACTGAGAGGGACAGGAGATGAGAGAGGAGGGGAAGTGTCCCCGGGGCAAAGGAAGGCCGTACTGTCCAGCCTCTCGTCCACCGTCAGTCACTCCTCAGGGACAAACACATGTGCAGTTTAAACAGGCTGGGGACCATCAGAGAGGACGCGGAGAGAATCAGGAATGTCCCCCTACCACAGTGCAGACAGAGAGAAGCAAAGGTCATTTCATATTTGGAGAAGGATGTGGTTCAGCCGGGGGACGCCACTGTCCACCGCTTCACGACGTGTCCCAGCCGTGCTGCACCTCAAATCTTCCATGTTTGGTTGCGAACAAATCAAAATGCTCATTAATTTCTATGATCGGTCACCTCACATCGATCATTCAAGTATCTATCATATCCAGCAGTGTTGATGAGAGACCATTCTATTCTTACATTAAAAAAAAAAAATTGGACATTATGATTTTTTTCCCCAGCTCACACATATTGGACATGAAACAGAGCACATTTTGCAAATCCTGTGCATGTGTGGTAAGTTTGAATATTTGTTTACTTCATATTCTCATTTTTTCCTCATCTATTAAAAACTGTAAGTATCTAGCATACACCTTGATATTTTTGTGTATTCTTCATTGACTTTCAAACATGTATGGTGTGCACAGTTTGCACACTGTAAACATATGCTTCATGTGTTCCATATTTTTCATTCATGTGTTTTAACTTTACATTATTTTACCGGGCATGCTGATAATTGTAAAACTGTGGGTATGTGTTCTGAGAGAAACATGATTCATGTCAATTAGGTTGTAAATGTGGACGTAAATGTGTCTTGTCGGGTTATGTTTGTCTTTTTTTTGCAGTGATTTCCTTCTATCCAAAGCAATTCGCTCATATGGGAGATAATGAAGTAACATTGACTTGACTTGAGTCCATGCTCTGGTGATGTAATTTTTGGGTGCACGCCTCATTTTCCCCATGCTTATTTACTTTTTTGCTGCATCGTATCACTATTTGCTGCCTTTTATGCAACAGTTTTTACAGTGCCAAGAGGAGATTCTTCAGTCGGGTCATAGCAACACTAATGTGGTCAGGTTTGGTGGGAGGTCAAGGGTTGAATGGCATCCAGGACCAGTAGCCATCAAAACCCTGAAAGGTCAAACTGTCACTATTTGAAGTTTGGGAAGTGATTCAGGCCCTGCAGATACAAAGATCTGTGCCCTGTCTGATCCAGCCGATGCTCCCTCCAGCGTTGCAGGTTTGATCATGTACAAATGAATTGGCCCAAGACGAGATGCACTCTGTAGCCACGGGCTAAACGCCTTGCTGAAGAGACACTTTTATGAGCACGGCACAAAAATGCTGATGTCTTGGAAACAGTGATAAGAAAGAAAATGAATAGCGGGGAAGGAGGAAGCATAAAGGCTTTGCAGTTGTAAACCACCAAGCAAACACAGCTGGCGCCATCTGGAAAACACAGACCCGGTGTGGGCGTAGGTCAGAGCAGTAAGGCCATGAGTAAAAGTGAATACTCTGATAAAAGAGATTTGTTTTTAAATAAAGGTTACTGCGACACAATAAATTGTTTTGTCTTTTGCCCTTTTAGCTGTAGCTCCCAGCTCCAGTGTTGCAAACTTGGCAACTTTGTCACTGGATTTAGTGAGTTTTCAACCCTCCCTGACGACTTAATTCCTCAAAAGCCACAAGTGACCTTTTCTGATCTTTGGGAGAATATCTGTGTTCACATCATGATGCTGCAGTGTATAACATAGTCCATTCTACAGCTCACCTACACGGGTCAACCTCACTTGGCCACAGTCCAGAGAGCAGCTGGTCATTCACTCTGCCAGAGCTGCAGAAGTACAAAGGAATAGCACATATACAGTATACCATTCATTACAGTCAATCATACATTTGTTAATCATGTAATGCCACTCGTATGTAGATCAGCCTGGTATGCAAATTAGATGATGGTGTCATCTAGCGGCTTCCCACAACTTCTGGGACTTTCCTTTCACAGGAGTTGGCAACATTGCCCTGCTCATTGCCCTGGTTGAACCTAAACATCCTTGAAGCCTTCAGCCCCCGCCTGCGTTCTCGCTTGAGGACATTACAGATTTGGAGCCGTATCTTCCACACTGCATGCTAACTATGAAGATTCTTAGTGTGCCTTCAAGAGGGCACCTTATTATTTACAGCAATGCCTCATGTTTAGGTGTCAGACCTTGGGAACTTGAAAAAGAAGGTGCAAAAGCTAGTTAACTAACAAGCTGACATTATGTAAACTTAAAACAGATCCGATGTATCAGTGAATAAATGATCAGCCAGTTCTCGGTCAAAAACAGCACAGGAATTTTCTACGTCCACGCCATATGTTAACTACCATGAATAGGCTACCAACTTCCAAACTCTGGCCTCCAAAACGGCTGCTAGAGGTGAATCTCGTCGCCTAAACATCCTCTAGGTCTCACAAGCATTGAGTGTTTAGCACAGGGGTCGGAAACCATGTAAACTCGACCAGGAGTTTTTGGTTGGAATGAAAACCTGCAGGCTCTCGGCTCTCCGTGGCTTGCCTGGTGTTGCATCTACGCTAAAGTCATGACTGAGTAACAGAAGCCCCTTTCACACATGCAGTCTTTTCCTGAGGGGGAGACACCTCCTGCATGGGGTCATGTGTGTGAATGGGAGGAGGGATCGATATTCAGGGAAACCTGTCCCACCTCAAGACCTCGTAACATCACAGGGAAAATGCTGTTGAGGCTGTGTTGTTAATGAAAGCAGCTGCCTACATTCGAAGTGAAACCGCGTAAAGGGTTACATCCATATGACTAAAGACAATTTCACGTGGAGCGAGCAAACCAGTCACAAGACTCTGCTGATGACTTATTTGAATCTGCAACTTTGTTTAAGCTTGTCTCGCCTCATGAGAAACTTGAGTTCTTCTTTTTTTTTTTTTTTTTTATCAG
>OMLB01005754.1:14799-25278 GCA_900302555.1 Myripristis jacobus
TTGTGTTTTTTTTTTTTTTTTTTTTTTTTCAAGAGTGGCGGGACACATCTCCTCGCCTGCCCCGTCGCTGAAACTAATAAGCGATGTCTTCCAACACAATTTTTACATGTGCATCCTGCCTTGACCCATCCACCTCTTCCTCTGTTGAATTTTACGGCATTTGGGGTCCATAAGTGTTGCATTACTGCCATCTGCTGGACCGTCCCTTGCCTCATCTGTTCCAGCATTGTCATCGCATGTGTGAGAAGGCGCAAGACGGAAATGTCCCTGAATGTAGCCGCATGTGTGAACAGCGACAGTCGCAAAAAGGTTATCCCGGTAATTTACCGGTAAACATGTGAAAGAGGCTAGAGAGACAGACAGAAAGAAAGAAAGAGCAGTCACACAGAGAGAAACATAAAGGATACTGGATCAAGGGAGAAGGCAGAAGAAAGTGGTGAGGAAGGCGGAGAAGGGAGATGGCAGGATGATGAAAAGGGGGACAGAGGGGCAGTGGAAGAGCTGACGCTTTATCTGCCTGTTAGTTATCTTGTCCAGCCAGCTGCCACCACAGAGCTCTGCCTCTCCCTCCTGTGTCCTGGTAATGAAGCCGACTGGATAATCCCTCCTCTGAAGAGACAGCCCTCTTTCCATCCTTCTGCCCATCTCTGGATCTGTCTATCTCGGCTCATTTGCTTCTTATTTTCTCTCTCTCTCTCTTTCTATACACATATATATAAATCTTCCACTCCCTAACTTTCCAAAGCCTTATCATTTTGTGCCCTCTGTCTGTCTCAGGCTCCATTCTCCTCTCCCCTGGCATTTCTTCTAACACACACATACGGTTATCAAATCAGTGTACGTACCAGCACATTCACAAGAGCACACACTTACACTTTACATGAAGCTCTCACACGCACATTGAATTGTGGCAGTAAGAGAGTGTTTAATAGGCCCTGGGATATGAGGTTTGATATCAGAGGGGGTCTGGGAGGAAAGCGGGGAAGATGAAATGAGTCAGTGAGGTCACTGGCTCGTCCGCTTGAGCTAATGTGCTCTGTAGACGGCCGTGTGCAGGAAATCTCACGCGGCTGTCATGGCAGATCTAGGCCTTCTCACCGGAGGAATATACTCATGATTTCACTTTTTGTCTTCCATGATAAAATTCATCCGAGGGGAGAAGGGGGGGAAGGCGGGGTGGGACTATGGATCTTCTCTTTCCATTTCCATTTGCTCATTTGTTCATCCTCCCCTCACACAAGTTATTTTGGACTGACACACTATAAAACTGGGGTGAGACAAGAATATTGTAGCATGTTCAAAACTCCACCAAGTGGGGGCACTACAACTGTGGGTCAAAACAGTGTGACATATTTTACTGTTTGGCCATGAGATGAATGTATCATCCATCATGAGTGTTGTGGTTTTGCTGCTACCTTGTTTCTGTTTGGTGCAACTTAATTGTGTTTTTTTTCAATGGATTTTAATACATTTTTGAAAGAATAAGTTTGATTGCATACATAGTTAGACACCACATCATTGCTAAAATAGTTTTGAGTTGTGTTCTGAGTTGGTAGGAATAGGAAAACTGCCAAAAACTGGATCCACAAAGTCCACATGCAACAAGGGACAAACGTCAGGTTTCTCTCGCAGCATCGCGTTGCATTCCTGCTCAGGAAACCTGACGGTTGGAGATAAATGCTTGCCATTTCAGGGAGTCTGCTGTACACCACAATGTCACTTTGTTTTTCTCTGCTGGATGTGGCCAAAGCCAAATGACACCTTCTGTTTTTAGAAACAAACCACAGAAATGCAGTAAAACTTGGGCCGTGGGAAGAAGGGTGGATCTACAATAGATGTTTTTCTTTTCAGACAAAATAGCATATCATATGTTTTGATATAAGTTTGTAATAGCCTCAACAGACAAAGTGTCTAAAGTGTTGCTACTGGTGCTTTTATAGGCCAGCATCTAAAGCAGAGCATTTTCAAATCAGTGGTTACTCTAATTCAATTAAATTAAATAGTAAAATTTCCCTTAATAAGTGGTGCTTCAGCTATATTTACATGGCTCAGCTGAGTGTTGTAAACTAATGAGGCGAGATGAAGTAGCTGGTTGGGGTGCATTTCATAACAACGTGATAGTTAAAACATCTGAAAACAGCAACATGAATTACACAAGTTTGTTTTTATGGAATGCACAGTAAAGCCAGGCACATATTTAACTCAGAGCTCAGAGTGAATTTATGGGAGTGAGGAGGAGGAAAGGGCAGACCAGCATATAGACCCAACCTAAATGAAATCCACACTCTGACAACACCCATCACCCAGCCGTGGTCTGGTTTAGTCTCCCAAAACAGCCGACCCCCACATTTGGTCCCACAGAGAGCTCAGCAGAATACCTGAAGCAGTTTCCAACCCAAAGCATGCAATTCAGAGCTTCTCCCATGATTGTTTGCAAAAGTCAGGCACTATGAATACAGAAAATGTGATGCTATCCTTGTTTTTTCCCCAAAATGATAACAATTACATTTCATCGGATTAAAGTATCCAAATAAAAACCCAGAGTTTTGATGCAACGCTTGCACTGGGGCCAAAACAGGGACAGACATGGAAGTGAAACCAGAGCGATCCCTGAGAAACATGCAATTAAGTCACAATGCCATATCAAAGCCAAGGTCAACTGTATAAATTTATACATACCAACAATACAGAAATCTCCCACAAACACGTAAACTGCTCATGAAAACTTCAAATGTCGCCGCTTCCAGCATTTGAAGTTGCCACGTGCAGTGTAATTTGGAAATGTTTGAAGTTTAATACCCAGAAATCCTGTGAGGTGATGTCAGTAAACAACACACAGCACACACTGCTCTTGTGTGATGTTTGATACTGAAGGCACCGAAGAGACAAGAGAGGAAAAAGCCATGTTGGAGAGTCCAGCTCTCTGTACACGGCTGTTAAAGTTTGCATTTCACTCCTTGAAGTTTTGATTCATCACTTCCTGTGGGTGGAAAAGTGGCCAAAACCGACACCAGATTTTCATTCTGGTGCATCTGGTGAATTTTTAGCGTCGCATTTGAGGGGGACTCTCTTTGCTGTGATTCAGACTGGTATGACAGGTGCATTCTGACAAGGTGCAATTTCAGCTGACTGCCAGGCAAAGATGGCGGGAGTGCATTGCTTCTATCTCTATAATGAGAGAGGTGTGGGAGGAGGGTTTTCCAGCTTCAAAGTCTGTCCTCCCAGCTCCTCTCCACCTCAGCACCAGTAATGATAAATGATGGCTTTATTACAGGAGCCAGGCAGCAGAGCCAGAGGGAGGATAGATGGTTGATTCATTTGACTGGTCCAGAGAGGACATGCTTCAAACTGGGAACAGTCAAACCCCCATAGGCTTCCTGTCATGGAGTTTTTAGGCCTAAAGGTTGTAGTCCACACAGGAAATGTAAAGGAATTTGAGTTTTTTTCTGCAAAATTCAGGGATATGACGGAGTTTTATAGTGGGTTTATGGTTAATTGCAGAAGATGGAGATTGTTCATGCCTTTAGAAAAGCATCATTATACAAATCAGGAGGGAGGAGAATTTTTAAGGTCATGAAACCACACTGACTTAGCTATGGGAAGTCATGGGGAAGTTATGAGGACATGGCAACAACTTCAACTTCAACTGTACAGCTTCTATTTTCTTCATTGGTGCGTGCTCTTTCTTAACATTGCCCTGATGTAACTACATGACTTATAGTACACTACACAGGCATCTGTACTCTTTAATCCAGTGAGGAATCCAGTGGTGGTTTAAGTCCAGAGCATAACCCAAAACCTTCACATATGCAGCTTCACAGGCCTGTCCTGAGCAGCTCTGGTGAATGGCATCAAGCCAAGAAGCTTTTAGCTGTGGCAGCTTCAAGAAATAATCTTCTGTTTCCCTTTTGTATACTTCAGTCAGTGCATCTTTTTACATTGATAAATTGTCATGGTGTAAATCCATCTAACAAAATGTCAGCACAAGAAGAGTCCATATCTCCACCAAGCAAATCTCCCCTCTTCTGGACTAACAGGCTACCCTGTGTGCAGAACAAACTAAATTACTGTGTAATTTAAATTTAATACAGTAAAGTATAGGAAATATTTAGCTGTTCCCTCTGTATGATTCAGTTTATTACACACATTAGGAACCTATGGCTCTTTGCAAGAAGTCATATGGATTCTGACAGAAAGCACTTAACAAAAAGAGCACAATTTAAAATAGAAAGATTCAAAATGACCACTAAAGGTCTCTCAATGACTCTTTCTCTCACTCTCTCTCTCTCCCTCTCACACACACACACAAACACACGTAAGACACATGAGGATCAGGCAAATAGTCCACAAACGCATGAAACCGCGACGGCTGCTCTACACATAATTTTTTACAGTCATGAAGCATCAGGCTCTGTAACCTATTTTAACCCCCGCTCTGACACGGCTTACGGTGTTTTTCTCAACGCGTCTGCTCTGTGTTGTGTTGATTTTTTTCCAGCGGTTGTGTAACTTGCCCAAAAAAAATGCAACACACATCCAGATTTTTTTTTTTTTTACCTGTAATTGGTGCAATCGGTGCAACTACAGCCACATTAGTATAAAAAAATGAGCAAACTAGACAGTGAATGAAGTGACAGAGAGCTGTATAGCTACCCTGGAATAATGAGAGAGAGAGGGAGAGAGGGAGAGACTGCAGTGGTAGTTGAGGCACACACACAAGACATACAGACCAAACACATGATCTCCTTTAGGCTGCTGCCTGGTAGAGATAAAGATTTTTTTTTTTTTATTAAATTAGGTATTATTATGGTGATTGAGAATTTATGCAAAAAAAGACAATAGGATAAGACTAAAACGCTGGGTAATTAAATTCTGCAAGTAAAAGGTGGGTAAATTGAGTTTTTTAGGGATGGCCTTTCACTACATTCCTTAATATGACAACATGAGGAGCATGATGACTGGATGAGAATTCAATGAGAGCAGTTTTCCTGACTGGGAGAGAAACTCACTTGTTGGGTAAAAGTAGGCAAAAATGTGGGGAAAGTCGCTCAGGGGAATATGAGAATGTTTTACACCAAACCAATAAACAAGCCTGACTTTTTGTACACAGGCTCATGCTTTCAAAGACACAAATATACAGTGTGTCTCTAGAGAGGGAACAACAGGAAGGAGCCTGTGACAGACAGAGGAAGAAGATGACATACACAGAGCCATCATCCAGTCATGAAGCGGCCAGCAGCAGCAGTCTGAGTGTCACTATATGTAGACTTCCTGTACGGCGAGAGGAGCCAAGGACCGTTTCCTGTTAGTCACAGAACATCAGGGTAACCTCACTATAGCACAGCACAGACTATGGACAATACTGATATTGAAATTATTAGACCTGCTCAGACCTCTAGCTTTGTTGTAATTTGGATTTGGGTTGGAGCCACTGTTACACTGTTGTAGTAAATTAAAAACTAAAACTAAAAATGACCTCCAGTCATTGTTTTCATCATAATGATTTATATCAGCCTAAATGGTTGGATAAACTGAGTTTATCCTTACATGAATGGATGCATAGGGCTGTCCAATGAACTCGAACAAGGATGAATCTGACTTCCAACATGGAAAAGTACAGATTGACACTGAGTTGAAATTACATTGGAGATCTGAAAGCTTGCCGTATTACCCAAATATGATGGCACAACAAATTGGATTTTTATTTGAAAACGCATTCAACTTCAATGGAAGGCACGTTTACTATGTTGTTGGTTAGGACTCCAACTGGCTCTGGTGTTTAGTGGTGAGTGCTGGTACTCTTTAAGTCTGGCTCTCAGGATGAGGCTGCTTTCACTCATTTCAAACTCTTGGATAAAGGTTTTTAAACATCTTGCTTCGCTTGGAGTCAAGCGACGAGTTGTTACATCACAGCATTCACACATTGGTTCGGTTAAATTTCACAAGTCAAATTTTCAAGAAAAGCCTTAATTTAGCAAGAAAAGCCACATGGTGGCAGTTATTTCCTTCATTACTTAGAAAGTTGGTGTAGGAAATGGTAGCACTGGTGCATAATCCATGAATCACAGTGTGTTCAACCCGCAGTGCTTCCTCTAGTTGGGTCAGATCATGCTCTCATTCCACATGAGATTTGGTTTGAACATGCACCGAGAGCCAGCCTCTCAACACCGTCTTGGTCCAATTAGTGCATTATATGCCCACAAGAACCCCGCTAAGCAGGAAAATGCTTCAGGGTTCCAAATAACAGCTCTTAACTAAACTAAGTGTGAAACCGCCTTCAAAACCTCCACTCAGCTGTATCTGCGGCTCTTCATTAAGGAAAGGTCATTCACCTTTACAGGAGCCATTTTCTACTGAATGATCACTTGCATGCCGTGGTTAGCAGAGGCAGTCTTTTCACAGACGACAGAGAGCTGCATAACCCACATTAAAATGCAATATTGTGTAAACTGAACGGGACACCAGCATATATTCTACATAGCCTGAAAAGCCTGGCATCCTCATATCTTGCTGGTGTGAGAATAAACACATTCAGTTTCCTGGCATTGAAATGCTTTGTATTGGAGAGATGCCATTATCAACAGGGAGCTAAACATACCACCTGCTCTCTCTGTCTGCTGTATGCATACACACTGGCATAAGCACACATGATTAACAAAGCACACACACACACACACACACACACACACACACACACACACACACACACACACACACACACACACACACACACACACACAGATGTATATGCTGGTGTAGCAGCGGATTGGTAGAATCAGTGGAAGCCTGATGGTTCAAATCCCTTGACTAGCTTGGAAAATGGAGTGGGGAAAGTGAATGCGTACCATTTGTGTTGAGGTGCTGTTGAGCAAGGCTCTGAACCTCCAACTGCAGCTCCCAGTATGTGTGTGTGTGTGTGTGTGTGTGTGTGTGTGTGTGTGTGTGACTGTTTGAGTGTTATGCAAGGTGCTGCTGTAAAGGGGCTCAACTGATTTGCCCTGCATGAATGGAGGTTACAAAACATAAATATATAAATAGAGGTGTGTGTGTGTGTGTGTGTGACAGTATGCATATAAACACATGCAATGATCAGCAGCAATGCACAGAGGAGCAAACAGCATGACACGAAAACCTGGCGGTCTATTTTGTTCTCGTGTGTGTGTGTGTGTGTGTGTGTGTGTGTGTGTGTGTGTGTGTGTGTGTGTGTGTGTGTGTGTGTGTGTGTGTGTGTGTGTGTGTGTGTGTGTGTTTGCCTACTTTGTCATCAAAGCTGTGAAATCATTCCCAGCAAAGATTATTGAAACTGCAGCACAGCAGTTCTGAGGATCGCAGGGCCTGTTATTATCTGATTATTGTCTCCAGCGACAGTAGAAATTACACCTCAAAGCCTTCAAGAAAGAACACTTGTTGTCATTACCGAAACCACTGTTATCCAGCACAGCAAAATGGTAAGTTCGACTAAGACGCTTAGCTGGATCGGCAGCCAAGAGTGACTCAGTCTTTCTCTGGTTACAATGAAAGGCCACCTTCTCATTCAGGAAGACGGCAACATGCAATGTTTATGAAGAGACTGCAAATGAGGACACTTGAAGCAGATGTTATTTCAATGTGACAAAGCAAAATAAAAAAAAATGTGACAGTAAAAATTAGGACTCAAAAATAAAACTACATTGAAACAAAACTGAAATAAAATGATGCTGACTTTTTGGGAGTTTAGTAAACTGGTCACATGATGCAATATGTGACAATATACAAAAATAATTTCTGTGATCAGACACACTAAGACTTAGCAAAAATATGTTATGTAATTAGCAACTAGCATTACCAAAAGTATGAGGTTAAACTGTTAAGTAATGCCAAGTTGGCAGTAGTCTCTCACTCGATGGTCTGATTCATAATCCTAATTACTAATTCAATGGAACTGTGAAATGTTTATTGTTTTAGTTGGTGAATATTGTTCAATAGTTGTAATGTACGTATTTTGAATGCAATCAAAAGTATTTGTGAAAGTAAATCATGTCATGTCCTCCTGGTTTCTACACAGACATTTCCTGTAGGTGCTACCCGCCGGATCTACTTTCCAATTCAAATAGGAAAATACCAAGAAAAGAGCGGTTTCATTTCCTCAAAAAAATGGGTACCGGGTCTTCTTGTTTTTCATATTGGCATAATCTGCTTTGTTTGTGCTCATTTATGCCCTAAAAGTGTTATTTGGGGCGCTGTTCCTGTTTCTGTGCCACAGTATTGTGGATCAGCAGCATAATGAGGATGTTTCACCACCATGTGGACTCATATAACTCAGGTAACTATACAGCCCAACACTCTAACACAGTTCAATTATGCTTTAAGCCGACTTGTTTATTATTTCAATGAGCTTGACAGTGAATCAGCTAACTTGTCACGCAGTAAGCACGCGGCTGCAGCTTTTTTATGTTTTCCAGTGTTATACTGTTCACGGCAGATTCTGAGACATTACAAAGTGTGGAAATGAACTCATATGGCAATGAGGTCATGAGCAGCCTAAAACCTGCTGGCCTGCTGGATATTATGACAAACACGAGCAGTATGAAGAAGCACAAAGTGTTCCCAAGCAGACTAACTAGTGGAAAAATAAACAGAGTGGGACGACCTCTAATGCAAAAACGATCCTAATGTAGCTAAAATGAAACACTGTAGTCAAAATACAGACCTAAAAAAGTCCAGAAAACAGCTTCTTCAACACGGTAATGAGAACAAATGTAGTTTGTTGCTTCCGCCCCTAGAGGAAGACACTGCATGGGGAAACCAGTGGGAGAGCAGAACTGGGAATGTGGTATTCCAACGGTATTCCATTGCTCAGTCGTTCCGTTGACTTTTGGCTCAGTGTTTCCTAAAGACGTGGAGCTGGACAGGCATTCCAGCCTGGCCAGGACAAAGAGGCTCTTTCAACAGCAGTAATCCTCAGGAGGAGGAGTGGGAACGGTGCTGGCCTGCTGCTGCATACTGGACAACAGGACCCACGTTGTGGTTCAGCGCTGCAGGACCACAACACACTTGAGTGGACAGGAGGATGTGTGAGCTCCAAGTTTAGACCGATATATCAATTTGCCAATATATGGGGTTGATATTGATCTTTTATTAATAGCTGGCTATTGGTATACTCACCATATTTGATATAATGGATATGATACAGGTTGTTTGTTATGTACTTATTCTACAACTGATCAATAATAAACAAGCTGTCTACAGGAAGCAGTTAGAACATGAACTGATTTTAATGTGACATTTTCATCCAGATCCATGTGAACATGCATGAATACTGCATGTTGTTTGTATGTGATATACTTGAATATCCTTAGAAAGTGTTCAAATTTAAAGTACTAAACTACTAAACTGCAAGAAACTCGATTTTGTTTTGTTTTTAATTTTGTGTTTAATTTTTTCCATGTTGGTGCTCAAGTCCTCACTGCTGTGGCGCTCCTGAGATCACCTGTCAATCAAACAATGTGGGTGGGACTGTGATGCCTTTTTCCTTGGATTTTCTCTTGATCCATTTGAGTTTCTGTACATGGCGCTCTTTTCTCTCTCTGCTCAGCCATGGTGGCTATCACTGCTCATGCTAACAACCCATGTCTTCTCTTTTTATTTTAAACACAAACAGGGATGTAAAATGCCAAGACGCAAAGTGTTCAGCAAATGTAAAAGCTTTCATGAACTGAGTATAGGCTGAATCCCTGCTATAACAATTGATGGAGATGAGCAAAATGGTCATTTACTCATACAAAAATGTGAACGAGTGTAAGGGTTAAGATAGAAAATATTAACAGTCATAATCTAAAAAACATCAGCTTGCATCTTCAAAAAGCTATTGAGTGTCAGTCAAAGTGGCTTGCTGTGGCTCGACTGCCATGTTACTGACTGTTTGACACACTTCTCCCCGCTGACTGTCTGACCTTTCCTCCTCTCTGCCGACTTCCTTCAGGGGCAGACGGAACCAGCAGAGCCCAGAGAGTTTACTGTTGAAGTGACTGATGTGATGATCCACTTCAGCACTTTTCCAAAACATGACATGTCAGTCAAACCCACATGGTCCTCGTCCATGCAGCATGCTGGGAAAATACAGTCAAGCTGAGTGATTCTAGAGGGCACCTGTCTGAAGCCGGGCAGAACAAGTTCAATAATGAGCCAACTCTGTCCCCTTTGTCACCAAAACAAACAGCATGCATGTTCCTCTCCTGCTGAGAACCCCAAAGAGGCACTTTCACAGTCACTGTATGCTCTATAGTCACACACACGAACACACACACACACACCCTCACCCTCACTCACCCTCCCCTGCTTCTTCACCTCAGTTTTGATCCTTCACAAGTGTCAGCTCGCTCAAAAAGAGCATCCCTCCCAACTTGGTTTTAAAATCCATTTAGAGCCCATTCAGCGCGCTGTGATGTGGAAATGACTGTTGTTGGTCCTAAACTGTGAGAGAAGGGAGTTGCAGAGAGG
>OMLB01005768.1:3443-26651 GCA_900302555.1 Myripristis jacobus
TTATTTCATGTGCCCCCCCCCTACAGAATATTCTCAGACGAAATGTGGCCCCACACCGCTGACACTGATCACAAGAGAAAGAAGAAGGAGGGCAAGGGAATGAGAAAATAGGAGGAAGGAAAAGAGGAGGCGGTGGTGACAGTAGAGGCGAGCCAAGGAGGGTGTTCTTGTTAAGCTGGTCGGGGAGCGGGAGCCGGGATGAAGTCTGCTGCAGTGTCATTGATTTTAGAGTGGTTGTTTTGCAGCGTTATTGTTGCGATGCAGATCAGACGTGGTGGGGACAAGACGAGACTGGCAGGACATTACAAAAGAGCGAGATCACCTGCAGCCTCTCCTCCAGGAAGGTCAGAGTTGAGGATGTGTTTTATGTCTTCTGCTGCGCTGCACGTAATCCCGATGCACCGGGGGTCAGTGTGCATGTACAGTGAAAGGCTATTTATACACGCTACAGAGAAGACTGACACAGAAACAGGGACACGCAAAGTGAGACAACAAGACAGATGAAACAAGTTTTGAAACTGTGACTCTAGTCTGCATGCAGAGTTAAAGCCATTGCTCCCCCCCACCTTTTTTTTTGGGGGGGGGTTGAATGAAGACAAGCAGAGCATCTTTATGGGAGGGTCTGGCTCACTGCAGAACATCTGCTCGTCCTATCAGACAGTCACACCGCTGGGAACACCTGGCATACGTGTAGATTTCCTGCTCCACTTCCAGTGCAGTGCATTCTTTGTGTTTTTCTATTAGTCACAAGTCGGGTTTCCTTTACTGCTGTTTTGTAGGAACAAAGCACATTCACTGGAAACTGACTTCGTAGAATCAAGCAAAAAAGAAGGCGTGCAAGCGATTAAATAAGCTACTTTGGTACACAAAATAATCACTCACTTAGCCTCCATAGTACCCACTAAAGCTAGTCCATTTAACAAGACTATAATAAAGTCGTAAGGGAAGGTAAATCTCTGTTGCCGTTGGGCAGATGGTGTTGAATGCACACAAGAGTAGAATCACCCAAAGTAGATGGTTTGTATCGTAGTTAATGAACCGCCATGGGCCGGTGTTTTTCCACACAAGGTTTCTGGTGTTGTGTTGCATGTCGCTGGTGTTTTTCTCTCCCTAATGCTGACGTACAGTATAGCGCTCACAAAAATCCTTTCATGTCATCCCTGAAAGTCACCTAAATCAGCGGTCCTTTTCACAGCTGCAGATCCAGGCATCCCTGTCACACCAAGTTAGAACAAATGTCACAAAAAGGCTTTTATGATCAAAAATAGAGAATACTACCAAGGAAATTAGTTCTGTCCTCAACTACCTTGTCAGGCCTGTCGTGTAATATTTTCATATAAAAACTTAATTTTCTTGACATGAGAACCGTCAGGAAACTCCTGAGCCAGACTCGCATGTTGGGATCCCTCTAGTGGTGCACATCGTTTTGTCACTTATCGGCATCCACGCAGCAGAACACCTCAACTTCATAAACAGTGCCACGGCCTACTTTGAATCCCGACACCACATATATTATAACAGAGTAGAAATAGAAACTTTGGCTGAAAATGCCCCAGAAAATTCATTTAAGTGCCCCTGAATTTAGCATAACAGGTGCAAAAACACGTTGAGAAGGATATAAATGGAATGGAAGTGGTTATACTGATATTAACATGTGAGACTGTGTTGTTGTTATGCAAGTGTTTGCTGAAATTGACCCATAAATGCCAAAAATGAGTTCAAGTGACCTTAAAATACCTAAAATACCTCAAAAACCCTTCATTTTCCATCCTGCAGTACATGCTCCCTCATCTGAGGTTTTGAGTCAGGATCTAAAAGTGGGAAAAGATTTATGTGTCCTTATGAATCTCCAAAACATGAAAGCCATGTATTATGTTTACTAAAGCATTCTTAATTTTCTGGAACGCTGCATTTGCTGAATGAAATATTAAATTCTGTTATTTGTGCCTAAAAACGGGCTCTCTTGATCAGTCGACCCAGTGCCTTGCAAAATTAGCTTTGTGTTGTTTATTGTGTTCTCCATTAGCTTGACAAGCACTGCTCCATTATTCCTATTACGACCATTAAGTATCGAGTGAATGTTTATGAAAACGGCGAATGAATCCGTTCTCTTCTGTCTCTTGTTAGTTCAAGTGAGGTCAGTCAAGATGCTTTGTCTTTGATGTGCAACACGTGCTATGCTTTTAATGGAGCCACCTCACATTTGCATACATGAAAGAAACCCCACAAACCACAGACAGAGTGTACTTGCTGCGTACCATCTTCCAGAATTTGCACACACACACACACACACACACATGCAGCAGACACACATACCTACACTGTGCTTGGAAAGGAATGGTTCATTGTCAAGACAGGGGTCTTTACGTTTTGACAGTGATGGAAGGCGGCGGTGTTTTATCGTTAATAATTGAGATGAAGTATTCACAGTCACCATCATTCTCTATTCATGGCCACGGCTGTGAGAATACCCAGACCTCACACCCCCTTGTGACCCTTGGATCGCCGGCTCCAAGGCTGATCTGTTAATATAAAGCTGTAATATAAAGTGTTAAATAACTGCAACTTATCTGCTGTGTCCACAGCTGCTGCTTATCGTTGCATTGTGACCATCTAGCGGGAGATTGCCTGCCTCTCTGGTTGGTCCCCTCACAGCAGCCACGCTACGCTTTTGGGCTCACAGGGTTCATTAATACCTGTCTTTGACTTTGCTCCCTTTGTCTGACTCGAGTTATTTTTTGCCAGAAAGTAAGAGAGAAAGGAACTGGAAACAAAGGGCCATAGTAAGATAGAGGGTTGATTTTTTTTTTTTTTAAGAGAGAGAGATAGAGAAACTGTGCTAACACATGCACAAAAGTGGGTTAGTGTGTGTGTTGTGTTTGCATGTAAGTGTCTGCTCATGTTCAAAGGCAAACAGCAGCTGGCACTGAAAACCGAATGTGTCTTAATTACGCTGCCTTGTTGCTAGGGGCAGATTTTCTGGAACATCAAATTTGACCTCGGGCAGTATTACAGTTATGGTAATTCTCGTCTGCAGCGGGAAATGTACAATCCCGCTCTCAGTTCCTTGTCACAGTAATTTGACTTGTCTTAGTCTTCAGCCCAGTGAGGGTCTCTTCTGAAAATTTGGTCTGCAGCTGGTATTGTGTTTCTGACAGCGATACTGGAGGAAGGTTTTTCCAGGAGAGCACGAGAGAAAGAGAGAACTGTGGCTCATTCTCTATGCAGGGTAAAAGGCTAATCTTCCATTTCCCATTACAGTAGCTCGGTGAGTAGACAGACACTATAATCCAGTGTGGCACACATTTCCATATACAATAGGGACTGCACTGTATGCTCTCCTAATGCACTGGGCTGTGTGTGACTTAGAGTGGCAACGAATGCTCTAAGATTTTTTAAAAAATCTAGGGCTATTGTGAACTCAGTGTGCATAATGTAAGACTACTTGAGAGTTTCTCAAACCTTTTATAACCTATGTTAATTTCACTTTGTTGTTTTTGGCTTTGAAGACGAGCTTTGTTTCTTTTGCTGTGTAAGAAAAAAGAAAAATGTAGAGCAAAAAATGCAGAGCAGCCTCCATGTCGCCTGGTTAGTAAAGCAACAGTTCACCCAAAATGAAAAAAAAAAAAAAACCTTTCCCACTCACCCCTTTTGCAATCTATCCATCCTGATTATTTTTATGTGGTTGGGTGACGTTTCCAGTCTGCTGCAGTCTCCCCTGTCTCCTTGCACCGACTATACCACAGGGCTGGATGGGTATTTGTTGTCGGAGCACAAACCATCTGTTTAATTTACATGTGAAAAACTCAACAGCAAGAGCTCTTTCCAAAAACAATGACACGCATACCCGACATAATTCACAGCCCTCGAGGCCGAAGACTTCTGCTGGCAGCTATTTCTTGCTGAAGAACACTAACAATTTGTACGTTTGCATGCATCCAAGCCACAAGATCACTATGAATAACCAGGTTAAGGCTGCAAATGTGTGTAATACTATGAATATTCTTATGCAATATAGCCACTATTGCATTTGCATCCTTTTTCTAAATTAAATTATCTGCTTTTACATACTAAATGATCTTTTTTTAAACTACTTTTTATGCATTTATTTGCTTTGATGTTCATTAAGTCTTGATGCAGCTTGTCCTTAGAGTTTCAATGCCTGGTCTGACCTGATGTTAGTCTGTGCAATTGGCGAATAAAAACTTCAACCTTGAAATCGATGCCACATTGATTACTCATCCCAGTTTACTTGTGCTAGGGCAATAATTTGGGTCCCTCCCATGCTGATTATGGAAACCAGCTTCTTCTGCACATTGCACGTCACTGTGTCTTCATCCACTCTAACTGGGGCGAATGGTTACACAGTTTGCTTTTGTTATATTGGGCTTTCGAAATCCAGAGAAGATCACGGCAGACTGGAAACCTCGCCAAATCACACATGAACTATATGGGCCAATAGACTGCACTGGAAGTAAGCGTAAAAATATCCTTTGTGTGAATTTTGGGTGCACTGTTTTTGACATACTCCCTAAGTGGATTGCCAGCTATCTGAACAAAAGATAATCAGCAAAGGCAGTGATTTTTTTTTTTTTTTTTTTGCTACCTTCAGTTTTCTTTATGGCCCTTGAGTTTCACAGCTCCCTGTTCTTACTGTTCCCCATAGCCAACTCACCGCAGACTGCTATCCCCATCAGGTCTATCATTGTTGCAGTGCTTCTGCTTTGTGTCAATCAGGTCTCAGTGGTGAGTGATGATATTTGGTCCTGGTGTTATAATTACTTTTGACGGGAGAGATAATGATCATTAAGACGAGGGAGCCTGAGTCTCCTGTGCTTCGCTGTGTAGAAGCTGAGAGGAGATTGTTCAGATGAAAGGGGGGAAAGTGCTTTGGGATTCTCCTCTCTAATCTCCATTCATCTGATCGCTCGACAGCACAGACTCTGATTTCTGAGTCATGCTTGCTCTCGCTTTGCAGGAAAAGAGGGTTAAAGGCCATTTCATCTCTTTGTACCAGTGCCATCTAAAGCTGGCTCGCCGTGAATGGAGATAAATGGGCGCGCGTGTGTGAATGTGTGTGCTATGGCATAGTCATAGTTTTGATGTTGTTTGTTAACTGTGAAGCGGGTGTGATGTCTGTGCGCTGTAGTCAGTCGTATATAAAGAAACAGGGCTGAGATAATATTGGTAGTGTGTGTGTGTGCGTGCGTATGTGTGTTTACATGGGCTTGTGTTTGCCAGTGAGCTTAATTAACCAGTCAACTTGGAGTGTGTTTAACTGTAAACATGCAGAGCTGATATTCTCCCTCGAGATCTCCCATGAGGCCGTGAAAACTCCTCTGCCCTGATCCTTCAACTGGCGTTACAGAGTTTTCTGCTCCTGCCCTTCATCTTCCCACTGAGGTCTTCACTAATAAGGCTGCACTATGGAACATGAAAGACATCTCTACTTCTTTTATCATATAAGTAAAGCATAAACAACCTGTGTCGCCAAACAACCTGGAAACTAGCAGTTTCTTTTCTGCTGTGTCAGATATTTCAGTTAGTCTTCGCCTTCTTTTTATTCAGTGAAAGCTCATCTTGGTATTAGGGCTGGGCCATAATTCAATATTACAGTATTATTTGTTATTTTTCAGGAGAATCATATTGTGATCATTTGGCGATTTAGAGAATAGAGTAAATCTTAAATATACCCTGAGGCAATTTTCTGTGCAGATAGTCTAACACCAGTAAATTCAGTTAATGCAAAAAAGAAAAGAAAGGGTTTTGCATTTTGTATCACACAGTCCTGCTGTCTCAACCGATGATTACATGATACCAAGCAAAATTTTTTATTCAAAAAACAGAAAAATATGAATGAAACATTTCAAGGAAGCCTAACCATTACTGTTTGATTCGGTGGGATGGATATTCATTTAACATGCTGTTTTGCATGCATGTCATATCATGATATGTACTAATGTTGGTGGGCAATCCCTTCAGCCCTTGAAGCTGATATTGAAGTGTCGGGACACTTGTAACCTGCTGTATGGCTGAACAGTTAATCAATAAATTATTGAAATCGCAATATGGCCAAAGTGCAAAATCCAAATTGCAGGAGCTGCAGTTTTTTAAAATAAAGGTAGAATATGTGTCAAAACATTTATGTAAATAATTTTGATGCTACAGAGATGCCCTGGCCTACAAATTGTATTTTCCAGATGTGCAAAAACATGTTTCTCACAGATCCCAGCAAAACCCCAGCAAAAATGGCATTACAGTCTTTTTAATGGCTTTTAATTGAAACTAAATCATTATAATCCAAAGTTGTCATTCCTTTGAAAATCGTGAATCATATCATAATTGCAATATTTATGAAATAAATCGCAGTATGACTTTTTTGCTGTATTGCCTGCAGCTTAGAGAAGTGGTCCTGTGACCAAAAGTCTGCTGTTTTGACTCCAGTGCTGGATGAGAAAATCTGGATGGGGAAACTGATATGAAATGCTCTCCTCTCCCTTTACTAAATACTACTAAGCTACCTTAAGCAACACACTGATCCCCAGCTTATTGTGTTGGAGTGGCTGATGATGGTAGAAGACCATTCAAAGTCTTAATGTGTGTCAACCATCTGAATGTAGAACACGACACTGCTGAGAAAGATCATGTTTGCACAGTTAATTTTAGCTGAGAAATAAAACTTATTTGTATGAATCTGGTGATTCAGATAAATACTTTACAGATCTCTGAGGGAAACCTTCGATAAACCTCTAACACTTCAAACAAGACCTCAAGATTCAGCAGCACTCACTTCATGACATACCAGTGGGGTGCATCTCTTTGCAGTGTATCTGTGTTACATTCAGCGGGAGGTTAGTTTGGACTCCACCCTGCAGGCCGTGGTGTATCAGGCCAAGAGGAAGGAGCATCTGGATGCTGTGTTGATTTGGACCCAGCTCCACTGATGCATGGAGAAGAGGCTCTGGAGGGGAGAGCAGGAGGGAAGGTGTCAGCTGTTTGGCTGAGGAACCTGTCCTGAAACTGTGTGTGCCTCTTTCTTTTTGGGACCAGAGAGACTCTTCTCCAAACACTGTGGGGCAGGTGTCAGCCTGAACCAACCAGCTTGTCTCCTTTCATTTGGATGGCACCTCAGTTGGAAGGTTAGTAGCTGGAGATGTGTGCTTTATTGCATTCATTTGACAAAGCACATTTATCATGGTCCCTGGGCCAACCAAATTATGGCAAAAAATCTGAGTTGAAGTAAGCTGTATGGAATCCTCAAAGATCTCATCATTGGTCATCTTTGGGAAGACCTTTCTTTTTGGGTGTGAACTTGTCAGAGAATCAGACACGCCATAAAATTTAAGCCTTTAACTTTTTTCCAAGCACCAGAGGCCCATCCATCAATCCAACAGGCTTAACTGCATTAGGAAGTTCTCTTTTTTTTCCTGCTCTTTCGTAACGAAAGCAGGCTTTGGCAGAGCGTTTGCCAGCTCCAGCTGTGGAAAACTGCGCATCCTGTGACCCTTGCCAGGGATTTGGAAACAGCAGTAAGGGCAGATTGCTGCAAACTCCCGCTGTCAAAACCAGCCTTGTTGCCACAGCTATCCGCTGTAATAAGATTTCTCTGCCAAAATGCTGTATTTCGTTCCAGGTGCAGGTTTCTCAATGAAATGCTAAGCAATTACTTGGCTCCTCATCACAGCTTGCTAGTGTTTTCAAAGGCACAGCCATTCTTGCAGGAAAATTATCTAGGTTAGACTTCTTCACCAAAAGTCGTAATTACTTGGGATAGGATGACATTACAGTGAGGTTGCATCAGTGATGCTGTCTTTGAGATATAGTGTAGAATCGGCTATAAGGGAACGTGGTGCAGCACACAATAGATAGTGCCTTACAGTATATGAATCACATTTGTGTTTCTGTCCTCATCTGTGTGAGTAACAAAGCTTAGTCTCTCCCCTTGGCTGTGTGCTGCTGTAATGTCATGAGGATCAGTTTGATCCATCATCCCATTCATGTACAGTGCAACTCACCATAGTTTCTCAAGGCTGTTTGTCCCATATAATCTCCACCAGGCTAAATGCTTTGCTGTATCCCAGAACCTGTCATACACTACACAGCTTCTCCATCTCTGCCGTGAACAAATTCATTTGGATCCTGACTGACCAGTACGTATGTTTTAACTCGATACTGGACAGGGTTTGATTTGTGCCACAATTATGCTGTTGCATACGGTATAGTGCTGTTGTGTATGACAGTGTTACTGTATCTTTGTCTTTGTAAATTGTTGTTTCAGGTCGTCTCCATTACTTACAAAAGGCTCCCTTTGAATGGCTGTCAGATGCAGACCAAAACCAAGTCCGTGGATGCAAACCGATGCACAGTGCATGTTGAAGAACGAATAAGAGCAATGGGAAAATTTCAAAGAATAAAAAGTAATGAGCTATCACCCACCTGAGGCAACAGTGGAGAAACGGTAACGACAGTCGACATAGACAATCAGAAAGACCATTTACAAGGACAAAGTTATGGTAACAGTACACAACAGCACAAAACCATAAGCAAGAGTATGATTTTGGTGTAAATGGAAGCCCATAATGTAGAGGTAGGTGTAGTTTTGCCCTATCCTGTATTTTCAGTTATGGTTCATTATGTAGAACTGAAGCTGCCGGGATGTAGGATGAAAATCGTGGTGTGTACTGCTTTGTATACCAGCCATATTTTGTTTCACCTCAAACTGACATGTACAGAAATATACAACGCGGCAGAAGGTCAAACACATGGAGTAGGCATCATGTGGTGAAGGGGAAGTACGTGCATGTGTGTATATATTTATATATATATATATATGTGTGTGTGTGTGTGTGTGTGTGTGTGTGTGTGTGTTTGTGCAGTGTTGCAGAGTGATGACACGCTTCTCAGGCAAACAGCTATGCATGTGTTATCTCAGGGATGGTTGATAGTGAATTCTGAATTGACTGTGTATATATATATATGTGTGTGTGTGTGTGTGTGTGTGTGTGTGTGTGTGTGTGTTTGTCTACCCCCATGCATGTACCATATGAGCATGCGGAGCGAAAGGAAGGGGAGTGTCACATGAGCATAAATAAGAAATGTGCAGCGAAGCTTGAAAGGAGCTTGATAAATCAAAGCTTGTCCTGAATGTCGATGTGGCTCGGTGGAGTTGTGTGTGTGTGTTTTCGCCCACTCACACACCACCTGTACCTTTGTCTGATATTGGTGTGTCATGCTGCAGGCATTGAGGCCAAATCTCTTGGGGATTCGCCTATCTGAGCAAAGCCAAGACATATGGGTCAGGAGGTGTTTCTGTCAATGTGACCCGGCTGAGAGGGAAGATGTGTCTTTTAGCAGGCTGAGAGCTATAATTAGTACAGTTCTGTGCCTCTGATCAGTCAGCATGCAAGGTCACGAGAAATGCTGGCCACTGAACTGCACTGACGTCCTTAATGTAACTGCGGTGCCCTGGAAGATTAGGATAAGGCCCACATAAAGATGATTTTTTGTGTTAAACATTGTGATTTTTTTATTATTAATTAGGATTATTACTTATGCCAGCTTGTGGAACAACATTTGTTGCTGTGCTTTTGGCCTTTTGGTTGGTTGGCACCTGTTCATATGAGAAGCCAAAAGCACAATAGTACATTTTGTTATTTTGTTTTCAACTGCAGTGGCCACACTAAATGTTTTCATATTGCAGATGTGCTGATCCTCATCAGCTGCTAATCGATTAGTTGTTTATCGAGTAAAAATGTCCACATTTGATGATTGATTCATCACTGAAAGGCAAAGATTTGCTTGTTTTTCTGTGTTCATATCAAATTTAAATCTCCAATTTCTTTTCGGTGCTTATTAGAAATGTGTGGAAATGTGTTATGAGCATTTGTTATTATTTTTGACACTTTTTAGACTCATTGATTGATTAACCAGAAAAATAATTGACCGATTAATCAACCATGAAAATATTGGTTAGTGGAAAGTAAGATTGCAATATACGATTACATGAATTGTGTTGCACAAAATTAGATGAGACAGTGGTTATACAGTTACAGATATTTAAAATTGATTCATACAGTTTCAACATTTAGCCCTAACTGAAGTGTTTGATTTGCTTAGTTTCCATTTGAGCCGAGATGGAAGACTTGCTCATTCAGTTTTTAAAATGAGAGGAGAGAGAGAGAGAGAGAGAGGATGGAGAGATTAAGTCTCTAGATGCCAGTGCTCTGTTTCTCTAGATCAATACTCCAATCAATCAGTGCTGAGTTAGAGCCCAGCCCCATGCGGCTGTTTGTCTGTCTGCCGGTCCCTGGGCCTCATGTTGATCGCTGCTCTCCATCCAAGACCGACTGACATCAGACAATGTGTTGTGATGTGCTCTATCGACTAACAACAGGATGAAATCAACGGGAGAAATTATTTCCCTGTTGTGATGTGACATTTTTTTCAATTTAGCAAAGCTAAATTTAGCAAAGCTAAACTGAAGGCTGAGCTCTGGCGTGGGAACCGAATAAACTGAAACGTAGCGAAATTACTGACTACACATCTGGCGCATCAAACACTGCCAAACATTCATAATAGACAAATTGTATTCTAAAGTATTTCTCCAAAGCAATTCCAGCAGCTTGCCCCTAGGTTTGTTGATGACATGCTGTATTCTGTATGCTATCTCGATATCCCATTCATTTTTGGAAGGTTTACTCATTTGCATGCCGGTGTAAGCCAACAGGATACATTATGTTTCCTGCTTCAACAACACTCCCTTACTTCACTCTGAGCTAATGAGGCCATTTGTCTTCTGATGCCCAGGAGAATGTGCTTATCACTGCATTACCTATTAAGCTTCTCATGGCCTCTGACTGCAAGAGCTGTCATTAATAACCTTCACAGGAAAGAAAAAAGTTTCTTTAAGGGGTTAGCACGTGTGTCTGTCTGCGCGTGCGCGTGTGCGCGTGCGTCCCTCTGTAGACCTTCGTGTGTGTTGGATGATTGAACGCTGCTTCCAGCTCTGTGCTTCAGCATCGGTGTATGATTGAGTGAGCTCAGTTCCCAGCAGCATACATTAAGATGTACAGATGTACAAACACACACACTGACACACACGCCCACATTAACACTACAGTTTGACCGTATCCATTTTTCAAAGCTGGTACCTTTACAGAGAGAAGAGGAAATATAGGTATCAGTAGTGCTGATAATAATAATACTAATGGCCAATGAATGTCAAGAAATTAGTTTAAGAAGACTTACAGACACTAAACTGAAGCTGAATTCTTACTGACGCTGCACTCAGATGGAGTCAGGGAGATGACAGACGGCAAACTGGCTGTCATCACTGTGGATGAGAGCAGGACAGGCACAGCGGCAGATTATGCTGGGAGAAGGCACTGCCATCCAAAGTTAAAATATTTTGCTGTCTTCTGCGACGCAATTTACAACCAATTTTTACGCAGCACAACAGAAAAACAGAAAATGCCAGATTTGGACAATGAGAAATAAAGATGCACAATAATATCGGCACATTGTTGGTATCGGCTGATATTCGGCATGAAAGGAAAATTTCTGCGGATATGACATGCTGATATGTGAAACAAGTCAAATTTGTCCTGGCTGTGGCTGTGGTTGTCTCAGGCAGAGCATCATCCAAGCCGGTTTCAGTAGGATGAATCTTAAAATTTAGTTTTAAAGAAAAAGTTATATAAAAGTACGGCATTTTTTTACTTAACCAAAGGTGACACAGTTCTCTTATTTTGCCCAGTGAATGTGTACATTTTGGAAAGCACTGTATTGTAAGTCTGCATCTCCCAGTGGGCCTTCACAATAAGAGTAGGTGTCATAATATGTTAATTCCACTACAGGAGAGACTTGACGTTCTCTGCAGTTAGGTGCAAAAAATATGTGCATATATCAGTATCAGCATCGGCATATCGGACATTGGCAAAAAATCCAATATCATGCATCCCTAATGAGAAGTGATACTGCAGGTGCAGCAACAGCCAGAATTATATGACCAGCATCTCCTGTGAGCACAGAAACCCTTTAATTTACAGCAGCAAGCCGTGGTAATACAGTCATTTTTATAGCTATATGAATTACCATTATTTTTTAATGTAATTACAAACACAAGATAGTTTTGCACGGTATATTTTATTTTTTCTGCAATCAATACATTACAATAGAAACCCATTGTTAGTGGTGTTTTTTTCTGTCCTGCGGTTCCGTTACGCCGTTTGTTGTTTATTCCTTTGCCGTATTGCCAGCCGCTGTTTACAGTCTCGCTGATTCCATCTGAAAGCAACATTAGATACACAAAGCAGTGTGAAAACATGTGGGGGTAGACACAAATAAATTCTTCCATAAATAAACAGTGATCAAAGAGATAATGGTAACATTAATTGGACTAATACAGAAGGGAACAAAAGAACGAGGTAGTAACAGTTAAAAAGGAAACGAAAAAAAGGCATAAATTAATCGACAGGTCTATCATACACAATGTTAATATCAGAAATGATGATAACAGCGATGGTGATAATATTACATGAGTGGCTAATACAAAGGAAAGAGACAACAAACAAAACAACAACATTATTTTTGGATTGAAACTGACAATAGCCAATATTGTATGCCAATATTCATTCTTTTGAAATGTAAGTTTGATGCTAAAACTTTCACAATAAATTAATAAATAAAATAAAATGAAATAAATGTAAAAAAACTAACTAACTAACTAACTAACTAAATAAATAAATAATGCAAGGATTCAGTATTTGCCCCAGATTTTTATTGTTAGTGTGTAAAATCCACTGAAGCTGCATTTAAACCACGCAGCAGTAAAAATAGCCGTTGAAATCCATCCTGATGAATTTATTTGAAGTGCTTACCCAGCTCTTTGGGCCAGAGTGAGGCAGCTCTCATTCCAGGTTTACAGGCTGCTGCCCATGAAGCTGCTGAGTAAAAATCACATCCCTACATTCATCACATCAGCGGTGGGCAACGCCGACTGCCTGATATCTGATTTTCATTAAAAGGCAAATCGCGACCAATTCATCATTCTAACCCTAACGCACGGCGCACACATCTGTCTGGATGGAGCACGCCGAGGATGAAAACGAGTGGAGGCAGTGAAAATGATGTTGACGACATCGCCCCCCCGAGGAGAAGACTCCAGGTGGGGGTACCCGAGTGTGGAGCTCCTTACCTCTGCTCCTCCTCCAGGAGACATAACATGGCTGGATGAGCCCCCCCGCCGGGCCCTCGCTCTGTCTGTGCCACATACCATTTGTAACGGTTAGCATAGGTGGCTCGCCCTAGCCTCCAGTTGTGTGCTTTTGCATTTCTTTGTTTCTCAGATGTGCGGGAGCAGCACCTGCATGGCAAGCTTACTCTCATCTAAAGTCAAAACGTGTAAAGGAAGTAAGTGTGTGTTTGGACTGGCTGATGGACGCCATCAGTATATTAGTGGTTTTGTAATAAGATAATAGATATCATCTGGAATTTTGGATATTGCAATACTGTGATTTGACATTAGTGCCTTTTCCTGGTATGAAAAGCTGCACTACAATTAAACGGTGCAATTTTCTGATCTTTATCAAATAATAACTCCATTGCATGTAAATACCTCATAAACAGTCATCTCTACAGTATGCTCACCATTTTGACATTGAGGGATTTAGTCAAAGATATGATATTTTGCCCAGCTCTAGTGTGTATGTGTGCGTATGTGTGTGTGTGTGTGTGCACATTTCAGCATGCGAGTACGTGCCTGGTACATGTCATAGGGACAAACTTTCCGTCAGTGTTGTATCCCTGCCAGTTACAGTAACACCGCCTGTTTTTATTCACCATCACACCCTCCATCACGATCCCATAAAGCATTATTAGAGCATATGTCACTCACCATCTCTGTACCTATTACTCACTTTTTGTTATTCCTCAGCTTTCTCTCAAGCACAGGCTTTGAGAGGAAACCTGTCATCTCGTCCCTCGCCTGTCATTTTTTCCCATCAGCCCCCTCCCCGCTCGCTCCCACCGCCCACAAGCCTAACATTTTAACACCTTTCCTAATTAAAAAGGAGAAAGTCATTCCAAACAGATGGCATGAGCTGGCCTGGGTAATTATTGCCAAGTGAACCATGGCCCCTGAAGACCTTCACCGAAATGAATAGCGAGCTCAGCTGGGTTGGGTATGAAGCTGAGCCTCGCAGAGGAGAGCGGCACAAGCGGGCACATTTGACCTAGCGGCCACATGCTGGGCAGTAGGAGACGGGAGGCATAATCAAGACGATGCCTGATTCTCAAGGTCTTGCTCGAGCAAATCAAAGGAAGGCTCGAGCGGAGTCTGAACCAGCCCGCACCGCCGTATCTTAGCTTCTAAATTCTGCCTCCATCTTTCTTTTCGTACATCTCAAGGGACGCAGATTAATTAACACAAGATTAATACCCTTGCAAGGATTAGGATGTATACGAATGAAAGGTTTGTTCAAGAAGGTAGAGGGCTCGAATTTTAATATGCTGTCTCTTTCCTTGAATTGTATGGCGGGCAATCTTATGAATCTAATCATTCTGTTGAGGGAGGTGTTACGCCTTACAACATGGCGTTATGCCTCAGGGCGTCTTGCTCTCCCTCTCTCTCTCGCTCTCTCTCTCTCATTGCCACACCTCCATGAGTGATAAATGGGTTTTGAGCATGCATGCATGTGTGTTTGCGTGTAACGCATAATACACCGGAGGTTTTTTCTGTGAACACACCACTAATGAGTTTACACACTTAAGGGGACTTGTTAGTTAAAAGGATATCACATTGCATGTTTGGCCCATAATCATCTGTCGTCACCTTTAACAAAAGGCTCACTTCCTGTTCTTTAATGAGGGCAGAAGTAGCACTTAAGTCTCACTCCGGAAAGCTGACGTGTTTAAGAGGAACAACAATCAAAAATGTGTTTATTTTAGAGACGGCAAATCGAGAACGGGGGCCTGAGAGAATGAGAGGCGGACCTGCCACTGGAAGGAGCACAAGCAGGAGGGGGAGAGGAGGTGCACATAAAATAAGGAATATTTGTCTTCGCGCAAAGTGTAATGGGGTCAGTTAATTACATTTTGCAGGAAAGGCGAGGGCGCATGTTAATTTGACTTTTTGAAGTGAAATGAATCGAGGCTTGCTGATTTTAGTGCAGGCATGCAAACACATTTACTGCTGAGATGCACGTCCTTTTAGAAAGACCCTAATAGACATTTCATCATTTCTTTGGATGACCCGTTACTGACTTGACACTCAGTGGACTCAGTGACATGAAATGATTGAGAATGGGGCAATTAAAATCTGCAGTATTCAAGTGCCTCTTGGTGGCAGGATGGGCGAGGCGGCGATGTGCAGCAAGGTTCCTGGGCCATATTCAAGCCCAGGACATGGTGGGTAGCCTGTGTGGTGTGGATTACTGACTGGGCACAGGACCTGGAGTCACTGAGCACCAAGAGCCCCTGATCACCAGAGGTCATGACTGTTTATTGTCTGGTCATTTTGTGATTTTGTATAAATCTTAAATGCAAGTCGACCCCAGCAACATACAGGCCCAGACCTGGTTTGTTTCAGCTTCTCTTGAATCTCTTCAAAATTTAGGGCATCTTCTCAGTATGTGGGCCATATCTAGGTGTATTTTGACCATCTGATGCAGAGCTAGACACCAAAAGGGAAAAAATAAAGGTAAATACTGAAAAAATAGTCACACAACAGATGTGGATATCCAAATTACTGGAATAAAGTTAGGTTAACAAGTCTTCTGAGCTCTTAATGCATGTAATTTATTTAATTTGATTGAAATACGTGCATGAATCTGTATGGAAAATCCACTTAGGAGAAACTTAGGATATTCACCAAGAAGTCAATAAAGGTTTACTCCATTAGTTCTTTTTTCATGCATTGCAGGAAGACAAAACACGATTAAATGGTCTCCTCGTTTTCATGCTTCTTGTTTCATTTGTGCACATTCTTCATTCAGCATGAGAATGGTGCAGGGGGGCCCATGTGAACTTTGTGCCCCAGGGCCCCTTGGTCCCATGATCCAGGCCTGGCCTTGAGCAAAGCAACTTTTCCCTCGGTTTTTCAGTCTTTGCCTTCTTTTGTGTAATCCTCAGAGTTTCCTTTAAGGCTCCTTAAAAGTCTTACAGCGCCAATCCAGAATTGATTTTGCTCCCGGAGCACAGTATTGCAACAACACAAGTGAGAATTTGTTTACATCTGCAGGTTTGCAAACTTGAGAACTGGAGGGCTATTCCTTTGTGTTGTTGGGATTGGCAAAATAAAGCCTTGGGAGGGGACGAGAAAGTGCCAAATGTAATCAATGTAATCATCGAGCAACAGTCAGTGTTACTGTAATGTCCGCCTCCTGATCAATTACAGCAAGCTGTGCTTCAGAAACTCTGATCTGACAGGAAAAGAAAAGGTCAAGCAACTCTAATAAACTGCCCAGTGAAAGTTATAAAATAAAAAAGTACTGGTGTAGCATTGTGCTACATTTTATGTATCTTGTCATCAGACTTCACTGCACTCTTGCTCTCTCTCTTCTCACTTTTCCTTAGTTTCCTCTTCCTCATGTAACTTTTTTATAATTATAAATATGAAATAATCAGGATTATTATGGGATTGGGGGTAGACAGGACAGGCTTGCTTATATGGCAACAGCTGCAGGACAGAGATGGCACTGGAAGAAATAAATCGGTCTCAGACATGAAAATAATAAAGAAAATAATTACACTCCCATGTTACCCTTAGGTTAGGTTAGGTTTTCCTCCACTCCGCTGCTGAAGAATCTAGTTGGACACTTCCCTGTTTTGCTCGACGATCCTGAGGCGGACAGGGGAACGAATAGGGCGTTGTTTTCCCGAGCTCACAGGAGAAACCATCGTCGAGTGTGACACCCCAGCGACACAGTTTTAGTGTAGCGTTCGTGCTCCCAGGACTCACGAACTGTCACGACGAAACAGTCGAAACACAAAGAGATTGCAAGCGGAAACACTTGTCTCCGACTCTGATGAGACAAGAATGGCGACGCAAAAGGAGCATATATTTTGGTCTACAAATCAGGAGGACAAAGTAATTGAGCTGTGGAGGGAGTTTAACTGCCTCTGTTGTAATTCAAGCCTGTCTCGCCACGACCGAGAGGAAAAAGAAGGAGCTGGGTTGAGACTGCAGATAAGCTTCATTCAAAAGTAATGTGCTGTTAAGTCCGATGCCAACTTTTGGGAAAATGAAAGAGGAGGAAGCAGAAGAAGCTGTTGTGAACACTTGCCATCCCCTAGTTGTCGAATGTGACACCCTCAAGGACAGACAGAGAGCTCAGCGAGATGTTAAGCGTGTCACCCTCTCCATCTACAAGTTGGAGAGAGTTGGCAATTGTGTACTTAGCCTTAGCCAAGTATCAGGATCCTGCCATTCTTCTCTCCACTTGACATCAAGAGAGCTGGAGTGCTGTGAGCGCAACAGAGCAAGACACTTTTGAAAAATCACTGGTTCAAAGTGCTCCTCCTGCTCGCCGCCCCCCCAGCTAAGCTTAAGCTCTCAGCATTATTCTACACTCTATATCTAATTTGAAGCATCAAAGCTAGGCTAGGGCTAGCGGACGGCCAGTTGTGGCTGTGTAGCGGCACCAGAGAGCTGAGCTGAGGGTCCTTTAGCCAGTGATTTATTAGACTGCACTGCCAGTCCTGTTGGAGTAATGGGCTGAGGAAATTGAATGGCTCTGACCTCTGCGTGTTGTGTCTGAGTTGCCAAGCTTGCAACCCTATTGCTACAGGTGGGGATAGCGTTTCATGTCTGTGTGTGTGGGTGGGTGTGTGTGTGGGTGCGTGTGTGTTTATACTGTATGCATTACGGCACACAATGTGTGGTTGAGATTAGGTGCTAATCATAGCAAACCCTAGGCTGTTATGTTGCGCTGTTAAGACTTTTGATAATTTTCACCTATCAGACATGCCTCCCCCACAACATCTATTTGATGAGATTTTCGATTCTGAGCATGTTTGACCCATGTTTATCAGCCTGGAGCCTCGCTGGCTTGTGGTTTTCTGTCGTAAATAAGTTTTGAAGGTAAAAGGTTTAACCTCCCTGAGCTCAAAAATGTTCGGCAATCAGCATCCATTTTCCCAGCCGTGTGATGGAAAACGCACAGGAGAGATTAGACTGGTTTGGAGGCAGACAGATAGAGGAATGGAGGCGCGGGACACAATGAGTAAGAGTCAGAAAAATGTGGCAAGTGGAGATAATTAGTGGAGGATATCAGAAGAGAGCACTGGCAAGGGTTGGATTGGAATAATGTGCATGATGATGAGCTTGATCTCCTCTGATGAGTAGGATGATAGCTGGGATTCAGATAATGCGACCAATTACATGACACAGATTAGGCCCAACCGGAGACTGACCGTGTTGTCTTTCTTTCTTTTTCTCTCTCTGCCTCGTTTTGCCGTCTTTTAACCATGCGTTATTGTTCTTGTTCTCACTCTGTTATTCTCTGTCTTTTATTTCTCTCTCCGAGCAGCCAGGAAAACGTGCGCCCCGTCAGAGTTTGCCTGCCTGAATGGCCAGTGTGTGCCGGGACGATGGCGTTGCGACGGGGAACCAGAATGTCCAGACGGCTCTGATGAGGCAGAGGCAACCTGCAGTAAGTGGAGCTAGCCAGTTGCTAATACGCAGGCACACACATGCACAATCTCCCACACACACATACTCCCCCACACACACACACACACACATTCACTGGTAATTAATGAAACATACACAAACAAGCAGCTGCACAAGCACAGTTGATGTCACGCACATCCAAATGCCATCTAATTACAGATCATTTCTATTAACATTTTTGCTAAACGACTAATGCTTTTTGCACTGCCTATCCGCCCGGTTTCTTGGTAAATATAAAAGCTTGAAAGTAAATGGATGTAAAAAGGTACAACATTACACTTTGGGGCCAGAGCATCCCTTCAGCTTAATCTGAAGGTTACTGTTTGACTTTTATTGAGCCAAGGAAAGTGATCTGAATATGTTCATTATTTTTCAGCGAAGCCTTTTACCTCAGATGCGTATTTTTGCAGACACTCACTCCGTTGCTACATAGGAGACCACTGATGTTTAGTGCCTTGCTCAAGAGCACTTTGAGGTTAGTGGTTTAAGAGTAAAGGGTAAAGTGTTTCCCCTAGTTTTTTGCCCAAGATTGTCCCAATACCAACACTTGCTGTCTTTGTACTTAGCCAAGTGGCCACTTACTTGACCTGAGAGCTGGCCGAGGTGTCAGAGTAGACGTGAGGGCTGCAAATGTTTGGGGTTTTTGTCACTGCACATTGGGGCACACTTGGCAAATGGAAGGTGTTTCCAGTTGTGACAGCAGTCGTGCTGACAGTCCTGAGCTTTTTAATAAGAATTTACAAAAGGCGGTTCATTCACCAAAGATTACGCCACGAATTTTCTCTATAAACATGCCAGTTAAAGGCCAAATTAGCAATCCAAACATTAACATAAAAGAGTGAGCCAGACTCATAATTAAGTGCATTAATAAATAAGCAAATAAAGACAGAAACATACTGTATAGGCAAACAATTAGGTCGCGCTTGCCTAATTTATAATTAATGCTAATAACCTTATATAACTTTTACTTACATAGAATTTTTTTTTTTTTTTGCCCCACATCTTAATTGACACTTCCTCTTTTAGCCCTCCAAACTCCTGATGAATTGTGGGCTACACTTAGCCCTCAATAGTGTTCCAAAACAATATTATGGCAAAGGTTGATTAAATGTGGATTAATTGCACCTGCAAATATGGGACTCAGCCATGTTTTCCCAACCAGTTTGAGGATTTGAACCTGTGACCTTTCAGTTACAACCTGCGTCCGCCTCCTCTCTCTTTTGAATGGCTGTCTGTATAATTCGTTCACAGTGTCAGTGTCAGCAGGTCTGGGATCACCTGAGAGGCGCGGTGGGATCTGCTGCTATAGATGATCGCATACTTTGCACTCGGAAGGGAAAAAAAGCCTGAATGGCTAATTGCCTTGGCATGCCGCGCGCTGTATCAGGATATGCTGCCATGCCCCGGTCTCAGTTGTGCGAGACAGGATTAAATTTGCCTCCTCTGGAACTTAAAGTCAGGTTTGTAATTTCCCTTGTTAGCTCCTCTCAGGCAGCAGTTCAGCCGCTCTCCCTGTCAGTGTGACGCTGCAGTCGCCCACGCACTTCGATATTCAATGCCGTCTGATGTGGAGTGCAAGAAAGGCCCTGATTACCTCTCTACCGGGCTGTTAGAGAGCAGAGGATCTCTGCCTATCTCACGGCTAGCCTGTGTCAGGCTTACGCACCCACACACAGCCCCTGATGGGGTTAGGTGAGTTGACGTTTCCACAGCCAAGCGGGGACTCAGATGTGGGAGGCATTAGCCAGTTAAAATTGTCTTTTCTTTCCCTGAGAGCTAATTTAAGAAGCTGAATCATATAGGAACGCATTAATGTTGCTTTAGAAGGCCATGCCAGTCCGCTTTGTATAGTCTGATGCATGATGTTTGTCAGAGTAGTAGGAATACCATAAGGAGGGATGATGTTGATGATGATGATGATCATCATCATCATCATCATGAAGATGATGGAGGTGATATTGTGCCACAGTGATCTCAGTGATATTTGGTTTCATCTCCTGTTATCATGTTTTGCTCTTTAAAGTTATTGTGGGAGGGAATTAAAATGCATGAAGCAGAGTGAAAAAGGAATCAAGAGCTGAATATGTCTTTGAAAGCATATTCATCCCAGTTTTGTTACATTTTATTGGTTGTGGATATGTGGGCAGGTCCGATGAATAATGTAACAGTCTAGCAAGCTTCTAGTGTCACCCCCAGAAAGTTGAGTGCAAGGAGGGAGACATGAAGAGACCTCTGAAGGATAACAAGTTTATATTTGAAATCCAATTAAAGATAAATGAAAGAAGGATTCATCTTTTGGCTGCAGAATACAGAGATAGAGATCAGAGCTGAGAAGAAAGTCATTTATATGGAAATCCCTCATGAATTCACATGCTGTTGTAATGTAAAATTTACTGAACACCAACAGTGAACATTTTGTTGGGTTTCTATTTTCTCTTGGCAAAGGAAAATCAGTTGACTGTGATTCTCACACACTTGATTGACACACTTTTGTTTCACAAGACGTGGGCTTTTATATTAACATCTGCGGTTTCTGCTTTCCAAGTTATTTCTCAGGTATGGAATGATATTCTTCTTGGTCGGGATTGGATCATTATTGACATTCTCATCCCCGTGGCTCCTGCTGTATTACTGGTGCTGAGTCTTCAAAAAATCCACCACTTCCCGTCAAGCAGCAATTTTCACTGTGCTGTGGGCAAGATGGAGGCATGTCCTTCCTCCTCCTTCCTCCTCCTAAAAATCAAGGATAACTATAATACAGGTGGCCTTTACCACACAGCTTGCAGTCGTCCTGATTATGTCTTCAAATGAGAAGTGTCACATCAAGGCTCCATCCCGAACAGAGGGATTGCCAGTGAGAGCCAGGCACTTCATCACAGCTGGCTCTCTGTTTGAGTGGATCCCACTGTGCCACAATCATATTGAAATGAAGGAAAACGTAGGAAAGCCTTAAGGGTGGAGATTGTACTAGTTTGCATGCACGTTACAAAGTCAGCCGGCTCACTTTGCCAACTTGAATGGCTCTCTGATCATCAGTCTCATTAACCTTGTTTGACTGGTGATTACCTGTTTGTGCCAGCTACTTGGCAAGATTACAAAGCTGTAATGAGATTTTTTTTTTATAACTGTCAGTTAAAACCTCTTGAAGTGCTGTGCGTTTCTGATTAGATGCAAAGATGCAAAAATCACCCCTCTGACATGAGAATTTCACAAATCCAGTCTCACAGCAAAACGCCAAAAGCATCAACATGTAGCATCTATAAACTCCCCAATCCCATGTTGTGCTTCGCTTTGAAATCAGGAGCAATTAAGCTTCACATTCATCAATTAAACTTCTCTGACGTAGGGCTTGGCTTTTCTGTCTTGTCATACTGCAGGCTGCATCTGATCTATTACCTGATACAGTTTGCAAGGGGGTGTGAAAGTTATGATTGTGCTGGTGTCAGAGACCTGTGACTGTTGTGCGAGTGAAGCTCCTGTTTTACATAGGCTGATTAGCATACAGAACAGCATGTACCTTACTGCATCATAAATCCAGTTAGTCTACATCCACACTATGCCGGGTGAATTCCTAAATAGGGCTTTCTTCTCAGATTTTAGCCCTCTGTCAAAAAAAAAAAAAAAAAAAAAAAATCCGATCACATGCGTAGCGTGTTGACATGGCCTGCCCACATGCTTTGCTTGCTCAACACCAGACTGCAGGCTCAATTTTAAAGATATAGTGGTCCTGTGAAACTAGATGACCCAGGAATCCATTGGTACATGGCTGGCAAGAGGGATAACCGATGTGCCAAAATTCTGCAAAATTTTATCTGTCTGGACAAAGAAGTCTGGCTTGCTTTGGTCCTTTTCGTGGCTTGATTTTGACCTCCTGCTGGTGTCTCATGCCTTCAGCTGAGGCTGTGTCCACACCAAGCTGGGTAAGTCTGACAACATCATCGTGGTGTTTGTTCATCTTCACTGTCATTTTCAGACCCTCCAAAAGTCCACCACCACCCCCGCTGCCTAAAGTCGCCTATCGAGCATGACCGGGCGCACGTGCATGGCCTGCAGAAGCGCTTCGCATTCTCCACTGCAGCCTGGATCACTTGGCAGCCCTACATCAGCTTTCCAAAGTGCCCTGTTTATGTGGGTGGGAAACGATGGCTTAGTGTGGATAGAGGGCCATAACGGACAAGAAAATATGTGTTTTCAAATTTACCCACTTAATATAAACATAGCCTCAGTTGCTGGCAGTATCTGCTTACCCTGAGCTAATGAGCCGATGCAAATGTGACTTCCACACTTCCAGCAGATATGAAATATAGGTCGTTGGTCAGGGGTATTATGGATACATGCCCTGTAGTAATGGCGCTGTTTTTGTTTCTTCTTGAGCATATTAGTGTAGATGTGAAACACTTTGAAAACAGCCTTGTGTGAAGTGGAAACAAGGGACCCAAATAGCCATTATCAGATTTACCAAGCTGAGTGTGGACACTGACTTGCTCTCTCTCTCCCTCTGTCATTCTCTCTTCCGCTTGCTTTCACTTTTCATCGTC
>OMLB01005770.1:7694-35105 GCA_900302555.1 Myripristis jacobus
CGCAGACCCAAGAGATCAAAGAGAGCAGCGTGTGCAGAGAGACGAGACCTGGAACACTGTGCCCATGACCAAGAACAGCAGGACCATTGACCCTACCAAGATCCCAAAGATCTCCAAGGTTCAATCAATACATCAATTCAGTTCTCTGCAGTCAGTAGCTTTACAATGTCAGTTAAATTAGTTATCAGCCTGTCTCTGGAAGAAAATGAAGTGAATATTGTGTTTAGATAGATAGATAGATATAACCTGATAGATATAACCTTTATTAATCACTGCAGGGAAATTGATAAAGTTTCTATCTATCTATCTATCTAAGAACAGGAATGACCAAAATGCAGGTCCAGATACAAGGCTGAGTTTATTTTTTATTTATTTATTTATTTTCAAATTGAGATGAATTTGAATTTAACAGTCCTGTAGGAATATCATTTAAATTAAATTTGAAAAACAAGCATCGACTCAAGTGAAATTCAGAGCACATTTGTTTGCACTTTTGTCCACAGTACATTCAGTGTTAGAGGTTGCCATGTTGTAATCTGTCATTTGAATGGTTTAGATTATAATTTTTTGTGTCCTTCTGTTTGATATTCATTTCCGCTGTTTTGACCAATTGCCCCCAACCCTGGCTTTTCTCATCCCTCAAAACACATGATGTCTGATTTTTTTTTTTTTTTATTGGATCACTGATCTGTACATGAACAAAGGCAGTTGAGGAGGTTGTGTGTGTTTTATGAGTGTGAAAGCCTGTTAAGGATCTGTGGGCTGCTTTGTGGTCTCTCGCAATTACGCGGAATAACGTTACGTCTTCATTGTAATTTAGATCAATCGGTTAGCTTGCTCTTCCCCCACAGGTCCTGACAGGTCGGTATTAGTCTCAAGTTCATTATTCATTATGGGATTTTCCAGTCTGGTTTTCCATGTCAGTCAAGAAGAGCTGCCATACTGGTACTCCTGTCCTTTTTAGAAGAAAGCTCCTGTACACAGAA
Source organism: Myripristis jacobus (assembly GCA_900302555.1). NCBI lineage: Eukaryota > Metazoa > Chordata > Actinopteri > Holocentriformes > Holocentridae > Myripristis > Myripristis jacobus. Next base: position 8,681 of record OMLB01005770.1, read on the forward strand.
GCTGAAGTGTTTACACAGGATTAATGCCTGTCCTTAGATGAATCCCTGTGGCTCATCATAACTGGGATATGTACACAAACCGTCCCTGTCCTCATGTGATCTACATTCAGGTTTCTAAGTTCAGGGGTGCATAGTCCCCCTGCTGGACAAATGAGGCACAGCCATGTGAAGCATTGCAGTGTTCTCTCTTAGCTCCCCCTGCTGGACGAACCCCACCATGTCCTCAGCATTGGTTGTGCCTAGAGGTGGAGCTCCATTACCAAGATTTAATATATTGAGCCATATGGTGGATGTCTGTATGTTATCTAGCCTGCTACTTGTTCTAAATTAGCATTTTAGATTGCTGAAGAATTTAGTGAAAACAGGGTAAGTGAGGCTAATGAGCAACTCACATGCTCGGATCAGGAAATCTGCTTTGTCAGCAGATCTTTACACTCAATCTGTCACATTTGCGTATGCATATATGTGAAGAGGAGGCTTTGTTTGGTCTCCCTCTACTGGGCATCCTCATAGCTCATTGAGTTTGGATGGAAGTCATATATATATTTAACTTTATATATTTGCAGGTTTCAGTTTGGGTCACCTCCTTATATCATCCTGTCATCGGTTTTCTTGTGTAGCTTCCAGTAAACCATGATTGACCAAGATAGAAGAAAAACCCTGAATGTTCTCTTTTTGCAGCCTCAGATGGATGAGAAGATCCAGCTGGGCCCACGGGCTCAAGTCAACTGGATGAAGGGCAGCAGTGGAGGAGCCAAGGCCAGCGACTCCGGTAGGGCAACACCAATTCACTGATGAAGACATTACACAAGTAGGGTTGGGGATACACCACATGACTGAATGAGCATGAGAAGATTAGAAATCTCACAGCCAGCAACATTCCAATTCCCTTTTTTTGTCTTGCGTTGTTGAGGCACACACGCATGATGATAAAGTGAAGACTGGAACTGCACAGTGCATAATCTCTCACGTGTTATAAAACCCCAAACTAGGGAAAAATCTCAACAAATCTCTCAACAGCAAACCAAAAGGAACATGGAGCTCAAATCATCTTCTCTACAAGCTGTATTTTTTTCCCCAAATCTTGGTCAACCTTCACTGGTTATTCCTGGTCCATGTTCAGATTAGAAGAGTGTAGTTGACATTGCACATCAGACATCAAAGACTTCAAGTTTTAAAAATCAAACTTAATTAAGTGTATATTTTGTTTCACCATAAGATCAAATTCTAATGGTGAAACAATCACATAAGCTTGTGCAAGCTTTGACATTGTATCTGACCACCTTATAATTGTTTGGCTGTCAGTTTCTGTTGTTCTTCGTATGTGACTTACATTAGTTGTTTGTTTCCTCACATCAGAACTATCACGGTCAGGTGGCAGTAGTCTCAACCGTTACTCTGCGCTGCAGTCCACTCCTTCATCTCAACCCTCCACCCCTCCTGCACAGAACCAAGACTACGACTCCAGGAGAACCCTGGGAAGGTAAAAGGGCACATTAAGGCTCACATTAGGATTTCTCTTGTTTTGTCTTTCTGTCAGCAGGATCTCTCAAAAACCTATGAACACACATCAATGATTTTTTTGGGGGGGGGGGGCAGAGAGTCCTTCGGCCAAGAACAATTGATTTGATTTTACTGGGATTTCTGCCATCAGACAATTATCCTTTTTTGGCATAACTATGAAACTAATGAGACTTGATTCCATTTCCTTAGGACATCTTTGCAGGGTCCACAAATTTAATGTTAAAATTTAAGTGATAGTGTTTGATGTGTTTTTGCAAGTTGGGAAATTGTTCCGTGTTGGCAGAGGTTTGCTCTCTTTGAGTGCCCTCAACTTACATATTAGCATTCGGATTTTAATAGCACATGGAACACCAGGATGCAAATGTGTTTTTCTCTGTTTTTCTTTATCCTGGTGGACTCTTAGTGTGTTGTTTTGCTTTTTTCCTCCCACCAGTCGCAGCAGTGCAGGGAGAGAACGCAGCGAGAAGCCGCTGAGCTCCGCCCCGTCGTCACGGCCCGGGCCTTTCATCAGGGGAGGCAGTTCCAAGGAGCTGCTTGAGAGCCAAATCCCTGAGGAGACCCGCAGAGACAGGGAGCGAGAGGGCGCCGAGCCCCGGAGACCCAGCGTCACAGAGGACAAAACGGAGACTGAGCGCAACAGAGTCAGAGAGCCTGGTGAGGGATTCGGCTCTGCACAGCCAGAGGCACAACACTGCACATGCAAACAATAGAAACTGCTCCCACTGAAATTTTTTGATTTTTGGAATGTGTTGTTTTTAAGGTTTTGATAGGTGTTGCATACTTGGAATGACATCTCACACTTTCAACAATTTTATGCAATTGCTGCTTAAATACTTTTGGATGCACCTTCAACCCTCAGGGAAAATTAACATAGAGTCTGTATCTGCTTATCATTATCTGGTCTAAAACCAAAGTATCTCCAAGTGGTAGAGAATAACCTATTTTTAGATTTAAAACAAGACATTCATGATAAGACTGTGGAGAATGATTTCCCCTCGTAGTGTAATCTCGATCCATTCTTTTCACCACATTCTGATGGTCTGTATAGAGACAGATATCAACATGTCATACTCAAAAAGCCACGTCCACCAGAGGGGAAAACAATCTGTGCCAGTCAATGCAACTAAGTCTTAAACTATCAAAATACCTGTGGCTACCTAGTTTCAGCATGTTATTTTGGCAACCTGTCTCCATCAAAGAGGAAAGGGGATTTAGAAAACCTCAATATTGTTGAAAGAAACAAAACCTGAAACTAAAATGATAGATAGATAGATAGATAGATAGATAAGCACTTGGGGTGAGTTAGCTAGGTGTTCCTGTCAAACTAACATCAGGCAATGTGTAATTAAGCTAATTTATGAATATAGATTTGTCCATAATACAGCATAGGTTGTATATTCTAAAGATTATTTACTTTACAACATTATAGTGTGAAAAACTGACTGACAGATTGAATATTTGTCTTACCATTGACAAAATGCTGCTGCAGAGATGAACATCCTGAGTGTCAGTGTCCTACAGTTTCCCCCCGGCGTTTCACATCTTATTGCTCTCGTCAAAGACTTGTTTTTTCTCTTTGGAATCTTATAAAAACTTGATTCTGGAGTCTTGACTTTGTTTTTGGTGTGTCCTGCCCCACAGCAGCCTTTAAGCATTGTTTTCAAGCTTGCTGATCAGCTGAATTTGCACGGAGACAGGGGTAGACAATACAAGATCAATGGAGAGCAATGTTTTCTCCTCTGGCGTGGATGGCACTTACTTGTGCTCTGTCTCTATAATGTTCTTCTCTTCACACCAGAGCTGCCTACTTCTCATCTCCATCCATCTCAGCTGTCGTCTTGATCGCATGGGTCCATATTGCACATTGATTTATCACACTGGAAATTTGAGGGGCATTGAAAGTATAAAAAGCACTGCATTATCGCTGAATTACATGACTATTAATTATGGAAACCAAAAATGCAGTATATGACTGTGTTTATTCATTGTGCACATCTACCTGGGTGTTTAGCTTGCTTCACTGGCCTCAGGTTTTGCTTCATTCAAAATATAAAACATTATCTTGAAGATATTCTAGTTAAACTAATACACACTAATTGTTTGGTTTTCAACGGGTCTGTATGGCCTAACAGTCGTGGGTTGTCTCATTCCATGTGGGCAGGAAAATGAGATATCTTCAGGACCTGGTCTGACATATTGGGAAACCTCATTAATTGTGCATGAGTAGATCATTTATCTGTGTCATAAGGAAAGCACAACATGTTTTCCATTCAATCTTATTTCAGGAGGACTTGGTGTGGTCATGAATCATCAGTGGACAAAGCTTTAATATCCATCTTGAGCATGTTTCCCTGAATAAAGAATAGAGTAGGTTGGTGTTTGCGTGGGAAAATAATTACAGCAGGAGAATGGCATTGGACAAAAAAAAAAATAAAATCTGGCCGGTGCAGAAAGCCAGATGTAGATCATACCACACACAGGGACATAATAGAGTGCTGTCGTAACTGTTGTTTCCCATTGACAGTGAAACCTGAGCCTGTGGCCCAGACCCTGGACAGACCTGCCATCTCTGAGGAGGAGATGGAGAGGAAATCGAAGTCCATTATTGACGAGTTCCTGCACATTAACGATTACAAGGTACAGCAGTTAAAAAACAAATCTGCAGCAGATGAAACTCAGGGCTTATGACCTAGTGTCCAAATGTGTTTTTGGGTGCACAGGTTTCAGCCAGTAAAAGAAATAATGTATTTTGCATCAAAAGGACATTTGAGATGAGCTTTCATATATGAAATGCAAATAGATTTTATTCCTATAAATGACTTTATAATGACTTTTTTTTTTTTAACTCCTGCTATAAATGTGGCCAAGCGAATATCTTCAGTGTGTACAGTTAAAGAACTTGATAGGTTATTTTACTGTTCTTTGATTACTATAATAATAAAAACAACAGTACTTTTACGATTGAATTCCTTCCCATGTAGCCGTGTACAAGCTGCAGTTATTGACTATACTGAAATGAACTCTGTAACTTAGTTGCCAAGTTACCCAGTCTTGTGTATATTCTCTGCCTGTTTTCTGCAGGAAGCTGTCCAGTGTGTGGACGAACTGGACCTGCCCTCTCATCTCCACATCTTTGTGCGCGTGGGGGTGGAGTCCACCCTGGAGCGCAGTCAGATCACACGGGACCACATGGGCCAGCTCCTCTTCCAGTTGGTGCAGCAGGGAATCCTGCCCAAAAGCCAGTTCTACAAAGGGTTAGTTCTTGGTTCTTCTGCTGTGGGCTCTTGGCCTGCCAGAAAAATGTCATCTTATCTTTCAGCAGTATTGGCCATTTTGATCCTGAAATGTGTCACTCCAGGTGAAACATGTAAGAAATAGTGTGCAAATGGTTTGGGCTGTCTTTGGACCAGGAGTTTGCCCACCCGCCTTTTGTCAATGTGGCTCTCTGTTCATATAAACTTTGAACTTTATTGTGTTCACATAAAGCAGGAATAGTCATTGAAATACAATTCCATGGTTCAATGCAATGACTTGAAAGTGTTCATTAAAGTTGTGCACTTAATGCATTTTCCCTCCATCCTTTTCTCCTCATTCTCTTTTAACCATTCATCCTTTGAACCAAAGTTACCCTTAGAATGATTTTGTAGTGACATTAACGTGACCTAAAAAGTTTGTATTTGATATATTCTGATGAAAGATTTACTATAAATAGGCTTTTAAACACAAACTCTTGAACTTGGAGGGAGGTGTCTGCTGCACATACAAAGAGGCTGACAAAAGTGCAACAGCCTGTTTGTCAAAGGTGGGTCACTTCTGCACACTTTGGTGTTAGACCTTCAGGACATTCCTTAGAAACAAAAAAAATTCTGAATTTTATCTAGGAGCTCAGTCAAGCTTTTATACATCTTCTGTCACATTTGACAGTGGACGTGCTTGCCTCCTTGGTCTTGAAAAGTATATAAACTTGAACATCCAACTGTTGCCCTGTCTGTCCACACAAGAAATTAAGGGATTATATTTAGGAAAATGTTTGGAAACCCTATCCAGTGTCTGTCTCTGTTTAATCAGCCTGGGAATTCCATTTTCTGCTTCATAAATGACCCATCAGAATCAGACACGCTGTCATTTTTGTGAAAGCATGCAAGCATTTGTAAGAAGTGTTTTTTTCTGCTGACATTTTAGGCTTGTGTGTGTAGTAAGATAAGACAATAGGACCTCATTGCCCTTCATTCCTCTATTGAAGCTTCTATTCACTGTCACTTTAACAAGGAACCACAATTCAGTTTTGTACATCGAATATCTTATTCCTAGGGTCTAGGGCAGTCCGATCAATACTATCAATACTTGATGATCAGCCTTCCAACAAAACCAGAGAACTCAAACTTGTAATGACAGTAGGTATAAAGGTTGGAGCTGCTCCATAGAAAAGTAATTTGGAAAGATGGTAGGGCACAAGCAGATGTTTGAGTATTAATTTTGATTTAGTTTGTTTTAGTCTTTTGGCTAAAATGCATTTTAGTTTTCGTCACATTTTAGTCAGTTGTATTTTTAGTTTTAGTCAAGTTTATGTTGACAAAATCTTGAGCGATTTAGTAGATGAAAAGAAGTTTTAATCTAATTCTACTGAATCATTTCTCATATTTCCTCATTAAATTATTTGTTAGTGCCCTTTATGCATAGATTGTTCTACATTCCTCAGCACAGCTTCTTATATTTTGTATGTAGCTTTTGCTTATAGTGTGCTTCATATAAAATGTTTTGTTTGCCCATATATCTTCTTATCATTCGTCTGTTTCTGGCTTTTTTTCTGTTTTGTATGTGTTGACGAAAATGTCATCATATTTAGTCTTAGTTTTTGTTAACAAAGGTTCATTGTTGTTTAGTTTTCAACTTGGGGAAAAAGTGTTGCTGACAATACTTTTAGTCATAGTTTTCATAGTTTAAAAACTGAGTGAGGTAAAATACCCTTTGAGCACTAATGGTATCCTAACACAGCACTACGTCTTGTGTGTTGCCAGGTTTGTGGACACCCTTGAGCAAGCGGATGACATGGCCATCGACATTCCCCACATCTGGCTGTACCTGGCTGAGCTGCTCAACCCTGTGCTGAGGGAAGGGGGCTTCTCTATGAGAGAGCTCTTTAGGTACTGGGACGTCTGCACCACACACTTTGAACGGATGCTGTGATCCAGAGCAACTCCAAATAAACATGACATAACAAGCAGCCAGTAGCAGGCAGCGCCAGGGTCAGAGCCAGTTTAGTTGGTCCACAACACATAATACGGTGGACTAACAGTAGGTAGAGAAATCGTTTAGAGTATGGAGTAACTTTTGTGCAAGGTTTGTGGTAAGTATTTAAAAAGAAAAATGCCATCGGTTGGTCCGTAGTCCTGGAGGTTAGGTTTAGCAGAGCATCAGCAAATGAAAGTCAAATTCACATCCAGTAAACAGTGTGGAAAAAATAGCAGAGAGTCCTGAACCCAGGCTGTGAACTCATTTAATGCCTGTTTCTCAGGCTTTCTCCCCTCCTGTGGTTTTCTCAGTCGTCTGATTATGTGTATTTGATGTGCAGTCAGTATTTGTTGTTGTTTGCTCTCCTCTCTGTCTCCTGCTGTGAGCTCTGCACACCAAGCTATGTATGAAGAGAAACTGTCAGGCCGACTCGCATTTAATTTCTGTCTCCTCCGTTTGTTCGCAGTGAATTAAGCAAACCTTTGCTTCCTGTTGGAAGAGCTGGGATCTTATTTTCTGAAATACTGCACATACTATGCAAACAAATGGTAAGCAACACCTTCATTAACTGTTCTTCAAACTTCTCTCCCTCCTGCATTCATATCTTCTCATCATGAAGCAGGTGGTCTTCAGGTCAGACATTTTAGCAGACATAACCATAAGAAAACATATTGAGTGGAGGGGGACTTAAAGAGCTCCACAGCAGAGCACAAAATACATTTTTTCTTGTTTTTGTTTGGTCCTATTTAGGGCCACTATGAGGTAATAACATATGTATAGCTAATTGCAAATAACCACTCAGTTTTACCACAAAGATCATCTCCTGGAAACTGGTGGCAGGCTTTACAGAAAAAGATTGTGCCATTTTCTCCCCACTCTGTCCTCAACCTGTCCATCTTCCACCCCTCAACTGCACTTTTCACAATGTTGGCCGTTTTATTTTTTGTTGGCACTGTGCTTTGTGTGGGCTTGGCATTTTCCTCTGCTGTTGGCTATGTCGTGCCAACATTTTCTGCTGCTTCAGGCTGCGTAATTGGTTGTTTTTGCTTCAGACCTCTCTCTCACACTGAATGCACCAGAAAGTCTTTAGGCTTTCACAAATGACCCACAGTGTTCCATGAGAGACAGCAGTCACTTGTGTCTACATCTTTTACAGCTGAATAAAATGTGCTCCTTATGGTTGCTTTTTTGGCCAAGCATCTGTTAATTTCTGCCCCTGCACTCTGGTCCTTGTGCAGGCTCACACGTACACTTAACGGATGGAGATGTATCCCATATCAAAACACACATTACGGCCTTGTATATTAAATTTTGTGATGTGATTTTTCTTTGTGCTTATATGCATTTGTTTTTTGTTCCTCTTGTGATGAGCCTGTTTTGTAAAAGTGAGTCTGATGTTGTCTTATCTTCTCTGCTCTCCAGAGCCATAGGAAAGTGGGTGTTTTGTGGAGGGAATCTGGCCTCAGCTGGATTGACTTCCTACCAGAGGGAGAAGACGTCCAGGCTTTCATCTCACAACAGGTTGGTGACAGAATTGTCTGCTCAAATCAACAAGTACTGACATTGCAGGAAAAGTTCCAAAGGCACACAGATTTATGTAGTTACAGGGGAAGGAAAACCACATGCTTTTGCTTGTGGCCACTTAGCCGCTCTGTTGAAGCTGTTGGATGTCCAATGCCAGACTCCACTCCTCCAGACATTAGATTAAGACCAGCTAACCAGCCCTTTATTGCTCTTTCACTTCCTCCTACTGTTCTTGTAAACCAATTCTGCATGGCATCCGCTTTACTGTCAATGTTGCCTCCTCCAATCATTCATCCCACCCCAACCCCCCTTGTCGTCTTGTTTGCTCTCACAGAATCTCCAGTTCACTGTGTCAGACTCCTCCAGCCCCGAGGCGGCTCTGTCCAAACGGATCCTGTCTCCTGACGAGCTGAGCCTCCAGCTTGAGAGACTTCTCCTGGAGGATATGGCCAGTGACGAGCAGATCTTTGACTGGGTAGAGGTACGGGATGAGACACATGTGCACATATTTCACTGAGACAAATCATTCAGCCTGCCTGGATGCCCAAAATCACTGGGCCAGTGGCCAGAATTTAAAGGGCAGTAAGAAATTAATGACAGTTATTGACTTTCATCAGCGACACAGGAGTCTCAGTTACATCGACTGGACTCACACACAGTTTATGATAGTAAGATTTTAACAGAAGAACACGTAAGCTAGCTCAAAGCAGAAATCCAACATAGATGTCTACTGCTTGAGAATGAAATGTTTAGCGACACCATTTGCACACTCGCTACACCATCCTCCATCTTTTGATCAGTTGAAAATGTGAGTGGGTGAGGATTTGTTTCCAAAATGGAATACAGGCCAAGTACCATACACAGTGACATTCACTCTCATTCATAATATATTGTAGTCATTCCCCCAAAACTGCGTATATGCAGCTTGCAAGGGCCAGGCTTTGTACATTTGTTTGTGAATTTCTTTGTAAAGCTGTTTGCTATGCAGACCACTCACTTACAAACTGTCAGGTGGGAAAAGGAAAATACTGTGCTTTGTATGGTTGAAGTCAAATGGGCATTATCCGACTGGAAACCGGTGCGCTGCACATACTCATACATACGTACATATGACACTGTGCTGCCACAGCACTTTGGTTTAACATGTTTAACTGGATGGAGTTTCACTCTATCCAGTGGTGCATACCAACCCCCTGCCCTCCCCTCCCTAAGTGCCTAGAAAGCACTACTAGGTTATTGGCACAGAAATGCATCAAGTAACAACAGATTCACAAGTGCATGCCATGTAACTACCCCTTTTTGTCAGAATGATAAAAGCGTTTAAAAGATAAAAGTGACATCTATTAAAATATATTTTATGCTCTATGAAACACTTTGAAGGGCATTTTTGTGGAAGGTCCCACTTAGTCTGTGGTTCCAGTTTCCTTAGATTGCACATGCAGTAGCACACAAATCCTGTTTTGTCTCAGTACTTGTTTTTTTTATGTGTTTTATTTTATTTTTTATCAAAGTGTTGTTGTTTTTTTTTTAGTGCAGTGCAATACCTGCCAAGATGTGCTCAGCCATGTGAAATTGACAAATTGTGTGTGTTTTGTCCTCCATAACTATGTTCCACCTCCCAGGCAAATCTAGATGAATCTCAGATGAGCTCGTCTCCATTCCTGAGGGCTTTGATGACAGCTGTGTGCAAGGCAGCAGTGAAAGGTGAGCACTCCACCGCCTGGAAGAGAGACTTAGCCCATTCTGCTAGAATTGCTCCACTGATTGCAATATTTATGCCATGCCAGAGCAGAGCAGCTCACCACGCACTTGTTCTGCCTCTCCCTTCCTGCACAGATGAGAGCACCACCTGTCGAGTGGACACAGCCATCATCCAGAGGAGATTGCCTGTATTACTCAAGTACCTTAACTCAGACACTGAGCGACAGCTGCAAGCACTTTATGCACTTCAGGCGCTGATCGTTACCCTAGATCAGCCTCCAAGTAAGTGCTGCATCATACTGCATGCCTACCTGCAATATTGAAGCCAAAACATTTCAGGCTGCCAGATTTCATTGTCTTAATTTCCTGTCAGGGACAAGTCAAACTGTGGTTGCAAATAATTGTTGGGATGTGCTGTCACCAAACATGTTGGGAGCAATTTAACTGAGCACTGGAGTGTTTCCTTCTTAGTTTGGTTTGTTTGGGGAGGTGAGAATGATGCCACTCAAACTCACTGGAACAAAAAACCACACCCAGACTAAGTGACAATGATGGTACTCCTTTGGTAGAAATGCGGTGCAGTTGGTCAGGAGTGAGAATGTAATCTGAACTATTAACTACAGGAAATGACATGTGTAAGGACATGGAGATAAACATCTGATAGTCAGCAGTTCCTCATGCTTGGAAAGCTTTGCTTAATGAAATGAGCTGAGAGCAGACCACAATCTTCAGCTGTTTCCTAATGTGTTATTAACTGGAACGAAAACCAGAGAAGATAATCAAAGAGTGCCGACATGTCCATGATGCTAAAGTTACAGGGACTGGAATCGGATTTGTGTGCACTCCCCACACTGAATTTCTAATCTTGCTGAATGAGTCCATGTGACTGTTGTTCAGAAGCCCTGGTTCACTTGTCATAGAGCTTTTTCACAGCAGAAATTTTGGCATGACATAGCAGCTGAACACAGGTGTTATTAATGGCATTGGTGAAGGTTTTGTAACATGTCAGTGTAGCAGAGTTTTTCCAGTGAGCCAGCATGAACAGCAGGGCCCTGGCACAGTTTGCACCTGGAACTTTAACTGATGTGGTCAGTACCACCTGAGCCTGCTCTGCTATTTCATGTCAAAATGGCTGAAAGGGTCTGTCGAGAAGCAGAAACCTCCCTTTATTTCAATTGTATTAAACTGCCTGGAATACCAGATGGGTGGGGCTTACCGAATCGGGACAGCTCAGATAGCATTGTCAGTCACCAAAAATGACACTGTTTTCACTGCAGCCATCTTAACTTTATGGCACTGTATAGTGCTGTTCACTGTAGTGTCCTTTGTGGCAAACCCCACTCATCTGGCATTTCAGTCAGTATTTCAAAGTAAGTATTATTTGACCCTAACCTTGTTCCCAGGCTTTGTCGTGTGTACAGAGTAAAAAACCTGGAAAAAGGTCGATCCCCTATTGTAGTGGAAAAAGATGGACAGCTATTAAGACCCACCCACCAGTGCAACTTTTTAAAGCAGAATTAACAGGATTTGTCATTGCGGTTTGTGAAGACAACATTTAAAGTTGGCCCCTCCTCCCTGGTGAAAGCCGACCCAAATTCATTCTCGTGGAATGAGCTTTGTCCACTTGGTGTTTCTCCTCACAAATCAAATCCAGGCAGAGGACAGGGCCTACTGCAGATACACAGAGCAACACACACTGCTAGTGGCTCAGAAGTGATGATTGAGAGGGATTCTTTTTGTATGAGTCTATACATTGTTTTTGAGGAAAATCCTACTCATTCTGCCTTTAATGGTACCAAATGATTAGTAGGAGTCTCTTTGTGCTTGAATGTTGACTCCAAGAGCTCCATATTTCAGCAACCTCTCATTTTCGGCCTTCCTCCCTCCCTGATGAAACACATTGTTCAGGGCAGGTGGAAGTAGAAACCCAATAAATTCTCTGTCTGCTTAGCCAAAAAGTCCACAGCTTTGTCAAGGCTGATTTGAAACAACAGCTCACATTTTATCTCACAGGAAAAATTTTTGGACACATGCATATGACATGTTCATGCCTCTTCCAGTTCACGCTTCCTGAACGCTGAATAGCTATCAAACCAAACAAGTTCACAACTGCATTACTCCCTCTTCCTCTCCTCCTTTCTCTCCCGTCAGACCTTCTCCGGATGTTCTTTGACTGTCTGTATGACGAGGACGTCATCTCGGAGGATGCTTTCTACAAGTGGGAGATGAGCAAGGACCCCGCGGAGCAGCAGGGCAAGGGCGTGGCCCTCAAGTCGGTCACAGCGTTCTTCACCTGGCTGCGAGAGGCCGAGGAGGAGTCGGAAGACAATTGACAAGGGAGTCTGCGGCTGCCGCTGCCAACCCAGACCACGACATAGAAGAACTGCATCCTCACAGCAGAACAAACAAACAGACACACTCAAAATGCGCATGGGCAGGACGACATGTTTACGGCTGGAATTTTTTTCTGCGGTACGGTTCTGAAACATGCCGCCATTTTGAGTTTGGATTCCAACGGCGGAAGCACTAAATACCTGTATTATACATAGAAAATATTTTTGTTTTAAATTTTAACTTACTTTTCTTTTGTTACTTTTTAAGAAGAGACTTAAAAGATACATAGGTTCTGGACTCTTTAATTTATTATTTTTTTAAGGACTGCAAATACGGAAGTTTATTTAACATTTGCAGATGCTCACAATGAGAACATTGATGACAATAGAAATAACTATTATTAATTATAACAAAATAATAATTGTGAAATAAATAGCTTCCCTGGATTCCAAAATGGTGGGTTGAAAACAGGGTAAAAACAAAGTTATTTTGGGATGAAGGGGAAGCAGAGATAATGAGTGGATGCACAGGAACTATTAACGTTGTCCTTGTATGACGTTGTCCTCGAGGTCAGAGGTTATCGCTGAATAACCTGGAAGTGTTCCCTCAGCTTTGGCTTGCTCCATGTGATATGTACATACACCTCACGAGAGGGAGAAGTATGCATTCAAGAAGCAATGCAAATCAATCCACAAATGAACTCTCAACTGAACTTGAAACAAACACCACCGACGAACAAATAGATCCATTCAATTGAGATGAGCAAAATGCAAGTTTAAAAAGCAGGGTTGCTGAACATGAAGTGCTTGTAATACTTCAGACCTACAGAGCAAATTAAAAGCTTGTAAATACATTAAAGACAAAAAGGTATTTAAAAAAAAAAATCACTGCTGATTTCCATGATTGTTACTTTGACTGCCAGTGTTTGTGAACATGTGAAGTTTTACATTCCTCTGTCAGATTGTTTTTTGCAGTGCTCCCTTTGCTTACTTTGTGTGAGGTAAAGATTCGCTTTTCCCACTCTGGATGACACATCCCATCCTTGAAGAAGAGCTGTGGTGGCATTTGTCCCAGAGGGGCAATTTGGTTCCCCGCCTGCATGGACTCTCTTGATGTGATGTATTTCCATGTTGAAACAGGATGTTTGGGCGGGACATGGTGCAGGGAAGGCTCATTCATACCAGTTTGGCAGAGAAATCGTTTTATCTGAAGGGATGAGGTGGATGGGAGAGGATGTTCAAAGATCTGTGAAGGTTTTATTGGTCAAAATTTTAATTTACACTCACTAGTGCACGAAGACGTCACTATTTAAGATGCTCTGTTTTACAGATATAAGTCATGTGACGTCACTTAAGTACAAGAATCAAACCACCTTCCTGCCTTGACGTTGAAATGGTTGCATTACCTTACCAATGTTCACTTGTGTTACTTGTATCTCACCATACTTGGACTACTTTTTGCCAGGTGTCTCCTAATCCTCTTTGTCCCCCTAGTGGTGAAAGCGGACCACATTTCCAGGTGTCCACCCACAGTCACACTGGGTCCCTGCAGCAGAGATGTGATCACCCACAGAAAAGCCAGAAAAAAGACCTATAGTTAGAAATGAAATGGCAGTTGTGTGTCCAGAAGTGACTCACATCCCTGCAGCCTGTACTTTTGGAGCTCTTCACACCCACAAACACTGATTTATGCCTTCTACTCACTAATCTGTTGCACCTTGTCCTTGAATATGGGATAGTGCTCATGTATTTACTTGGTTTAAATCCATATTTTTTGTTTCCAGTGGTTCCAATGCCAGACAAGGACTGATTCAGGGTGAAAGTTGATGGACAGAGTATCTTTTGTTTATTAAATAGCACTGGTTCAGTAGTGTGAGGGTAACACAAAAGTATAAATGTCTGACACCCCTTGGACACGTTTGAACAAAAAAATGTCAAACTATTTTCTGTCCTTGCCTTGAAGGTAGAAAAGCTGGACAACATCAACAGAGATTTCAGGAAGTGTTTTTTTTTCCTCCCGGAAATGGAAATAACAGCGACATACTCTTACGCTCCTACGTCAACTCTCGTTTAGGGGCGGGGCGCGTAAATAGAGAATTCTAAATAAAGGACCGTGCAGAAAAATAGCCAAACTAGCCTTATATTAGTTAATTGCCGGCAGGTACAAGGTAAGGTTAACTCCTACTATTGCAAACGTGTAATTGCATGGATGCATTTATCGAAAAGCTCAGGGCTACGTTCTTTTCTCCTAAATGCAACTAAATGAATTTTATCTGCTCCGTGCGACGCCATTACTGTATGTATGAAGTAACGTACAAAATGGCGAATTTGCAGAATTATTCGTGGTAACGTCTTCGTACTTTCCAAAAATGCTGGAACATGTTTGCTACTCATGTGGCTCACGCCTGTAAGTGTTGCAGGCGTACGTGTCGGAGGATAAACTGCACGAAATACATGCGCAACTGACATTTTTTTGGTTTAAATGAGTCAAGTCCTGTCGCTAGTTTTGAGGCCCAAATGAATGACATTCTTTCGGCTATGGAGAAGTGCTCCGACTATCTCGGTTTCTTCGCCGTGTTTAGGCACCACACGGCCAGGACTGCCGGAGTCATGTATGTCATTTGTTCACTCAGGTAAATTAGTGTGATGCCTATTCGCCGTGCAGCAGCGACTCCACCCCAGGAGAAGGCCCCCGCCGCCGCCGCAGAGAAAGGTGAGCTGGGAGACTGACGGGGGTACGACCGCCGAGCATCCGCTCTCTGAAAGCAGTGAGGGTGTCCTGCCACACCAGGCCATCCAGAGTCCACACACAGCCCTGACAACCCACACAGCACCCCGCAGCAGCTCTCAGCACAGCTCTGTATCACTGAACTGTGTTGTCAGAGGTCTCCACTGACATCCACCACCAGTCACAGAGCTGCGTTATGTAATACAAAAGTCTAATGAATGCAATTAAACAAAGCAGAGGACTGGGGCTGCACCATGTGGACAAAAGTTCATACCAGATATCTTCATTGCAATACGATATGACCATGAGTTCACACTTTTTAGATTTTTTAAGTGTAGAACCAGGTAAAATTAAGCTTTCTTGAGAAAACAGCATCGTAACACCAAATGGATGTAGAAAATGCAGTTTGGTCACAAAATATTTTATTGATCAGAACAGACCAGTCACTGTCTCAGGGTAACCCTAAGTCTAAATTTGATGTTGTTGCCTTTTGACTTGATTAATATTGGAATTATTGTCTACTTTGTGGCTGTAAAGTTTGATGAGGCTGAAGTGAAGTGAAGTGATCTCACTACAATGAAATGGCTCCTATGGGGGCTAACGTCATCACACATGAATCAAATGTGGCTCATTGAATCCACAAGAGTCTGAGCTTTCCGATCAAACTCAATTGTTGCAACTCCAAGACTGTTTAGGCCCCAGTCTGCACAAACACACCATTTTACAACAGGCCACAAGAACACATTTGGACTCCAGGGTTTGTGGCACAAACTGCATGGGATTAGCATGAGGTGGGCATGTCTGCAAAGGGGACACCTGTTGGTACCCATAGATCTCACTTTCATTCCGGTATCTGAAGGTCAGAGGTCATGGGACCCTCCTGAAAATGCCAGTTTTCCCTCACCAAAATTTAGCCTAAGTTTGGAGCAATATTTATTCCCTTTGCTGACAGCCTAGCAAGACATGTTTGGTACCAACAGAGTCATTAGGTTGTGTAGTTTCATATGATACCAGGATCCTTTCAGTAATAAAAGAAATAAATTACAAAATTCATAAAACTGAATAGCAGTATTTTTTCCCCCCACCCCTATAACATAGGTAGCCCAGCACTACCAAACTTTGAATTACTGCAAAGATGAGGAATCCCCACCTGAAATCCCCCACCATTAAGTGTCTAAAAGAAGCCATAGAGATTTCACTGACTTGACCTGTAAGGCCAGGGCCACTTGATAAATGTATGTCTTTCCCTTGACCAAATGTCAAATTGTTCATGGGTAAGTAGGTGAGCACCTGGACAGTAGGATGTGGTTAGTTATTAATTTTGAGTGCAAGGCTTTTAGAAATCACACGTGATTATTGCTCTTCTCTCAGAGGACGACGCCACCTCTGAGGACTCTCCTTCGGCTGATGAGGAGCAGGCTGCGTCCTCAGCCACAGCAGCCAAGGAGGCAGAGGAAAAGGCAGAAGGTGAAGGAGAGCCGGCAGAGAATGGAGAGAAAGCTGACGAAGCAGCTGCAGACAAGAAAGAGGAGCCCGAGAAGAAAGAGTGAGTCCTACACTGCATTTAGTCTGTAACTCTGTGAATGAACATTGCGATATTTCACTCTGATAGCACTTTTATGTTTTTATTATCCTTACCTCTGCTGGATAACACTAGACTGTTCCTCTCATGGTTGCGGTGCTGTCGTTCTCAGAAATGTGACCTGTCACGTCTCTGAGAACTGTCATATTCCCACTTTCAGCTGATGTAGCGGTACCCGTGTCCTCAGTCTGGGAGGAGTAGAGCAGGAGAGGCCAGGAGCGTCATGGAAGTCAGATGTTTCACTATAGTGCTCACTAGCTTTGTCCATTCCTGAAAGCTGAACTCAGACAGGAAGCAGGCTGAGCAGCAGTATCTAGCACGTGTAACAGCTCACTATTCTTCATACAGTTTTTCACATACTCTCCCATGCATAGTATTTTTGTGAGGCCCACTCCTTTAAATGTGAAAGTAACTATAATATACTTGTAGTTTAAGTATCATAAAAGTTTCAGATTCAGTGTTCTGAAAGTCCTTCATTTAGCCGTTCGTAATCAAGTAGAGCAGTTGTTGACAAGCTCCTTGTTTCCCTAGAAAGGAGGTTAAAAAATATGCTTCAGTAAAATAGTCCCACTTACCCCAGTTAATAATTTGTGACATCAGTTATTCCTCCTTCTTTTCTCTTCCCAGACCTTGACAGAGCACTCAGTGTAAATCAAAGTGATAATAAGCAGAAGGGGGAAAATGCTGCACCCCACAGCCTTTCAGGATAGTATACCAGTGCAGATGGGGTCCAATTTGCCATGATGGTCGTAAAGACAGATGTTTTGAAATTTCAGTTCGGCTTTTCCTGCGGTGACAAACGGACAAAGTGAAAAATGCAAGGACTGCGCCGCTGGACAATGCGCGACACACTGCTATGTTCTCCTTCTCAGGTGAGGATATGATAAAGATAAGGGTGTAACAATCATAGTGAAATATCGCTTTAAAGAAACAACCCAATTACTTGTCCCTTGGTCCTTTTCCACGACAGGCTGAAGGATGGCTTCAAGTTAGAGAAAGCGAAAGTCAAAAAGGTGAAGAGGACTATTCCAGCATGGGCTACTGTCACTGCAAGCAAAAAGGTTCCTGTTACCAATTTTGCAGGCACTCAGTTCAAGATGGAAAATATCCTCCTTGAGGCTATTCAGGTATGTAGAAACTTAAAGGGGATTTCCACACTTTGCTTTGCTTTTAGAATCCATCCTCCATATTAGTTCTACCATATCAACTTAGTCGTAGAGTGTAAACCCTCATGTGCCAGTGCCAGCAGCCAGTCATACTGGTTGTGTTGAAGTACTGCTTTCAGACAAAGCTGTTTGACTTACATGTGCAGTACTTAAAGTTCACGTTCACTCATGTTGCAGTCCTGCGAGGAAAAGGGTGGGGTGACGTCCAAGACTTTCATGAAATACATCGCAAAGAAATACCCAGGCCTGGATTTGGACAAAAGGAAATTCCTCATTAAGAAAGCCCTGAAGAAACACGTGGAGAAGGGCACACTTAAACAGGTAAAAGATAATGTGTCGGGTTCGCCCCAGTAGCTCACTGGATAAGAGCCTGTACCATGGGTTAGGGAGTCCTGATCGCAGCATCCTGGGTTCAAGTTCAACCTCAGCCTTTTTGCTGCATGTCATCTCCTCTCTCTCCCCTGCCTTTCCTGTCTCTCTCTACTGTGACTGTCAAATAACACAGAAATGCCCCAAAAATCTTTAAAAAATAACAAAAAGATTGTGTGTGTGTGTGTGTGTTTTCAGTATTTATCTATCTATATATCTGTATCTATAACTGTCTATCTATATAGATAGATAGATATAGATAAAGATAAATATCGATGCGTAAGTTTTGTCTCAAGTCTGGGAGGTAGAAACAATAGTTGCTAGATGCTGACAAATACTGGTCATGAAAATTATCCTTAAAGGGATGGTAAACTAAATATGTATTTTTTCATTAATTTTGTTTTGTTGTCATCAAATGTAGAAAAAGTCATTGAACTGAGACTCTGGAGTCCTTTCTAGGCAAGAGGCCTCTCAGCTGATTTTTCCCGGGGATTAAAAGTTACTTTCACATGTAGGAGTGAAACCAGGAGTGAATCCAATCAGAATATGAATTCAGCTTTTATTCTTCTCACCCCTGATGTGGAGCTTTAGCCAGAGGTAGCATCGGTCTTGGACTTTTCACATCAACGCTCCTGTGATGGACATAGTACTCAAGAATAATACTACATAATAGAATCTGTTTTTAACACAGTTTCCCTTTAAATTAAAAGACATCGTGAAGAAGTGACGATTTCTAATTCTCTGCTTTGTTCCCCCCTCTCTCACATAGCTCAAGGGTAAAGGCCTTGCCGGCAGATTTGTCATAGGAAAGCAACCCACTTCAGCTAAGGTATGTTATGTGAGCTGATTTATATGGGACATTCAACAGGGCAGTATTGGTACATGTGTTTTAGTTGGGTTGCTCAGATCAGGAATCGGGGCTCCTATGAGACTACACTAGATTGGAAGATGATGGGATTTGTGATGAGAAGGTGGAGACAGTGACTTACTGATATGATATTTAAGTAGGGTTGCAAAGGGGCAGAAAATTGACAGTAAATTTCCGGAAACTTTCCATGGGAAGTTAAGATGAGCAATTTTGTAACTGTAATTGTAACTTGTAATTTATACAAACTGTATCATAAACAAGAATAAATTTAAACATTTTGTTTTGTCATAAGCAGACATGCGTGCATACTAATACAAATTTGAAAAATTTCATTTTTGTATTTGACTTATTTGAGTAGATTATTTCACTGAACAACAAAAAACATGAATGTTGAATAAAAATAAACATATTCTCCACGCCCCTCCCCATTGTGCAAGGTAGTAATTCAATTGAATTTGCCTTAAATCTGGGTGTTTTAACCAAGATAATGCTGCAAGATATTTTTTTCTAGCTACATTTAACTTCCCTATTACAAGCTAACCTGCAGTTTTACAAATTTCCAGTTTATTCCTGTTAATTTCCATATATCCCTGTTAATTCCCATGTATTCCCCTGTAATTCCCATGGAAAGTTTCCTACTTTGAAAATTCCCAGAATTTTGTAACCCTATACTTAAGCCACTTTGATTAAGATTCACCTTAAGACTACAGTATTGACCAGAAGTGCACAACACTAGGCCACCTTGTTTCACAAATCATAGTTAAACAGATCTGATCTTTGCAGAGCAACTTGGTCAGTAATGCAAACTGTTATCTTTTCACATTTTCCCCCATGAGACAGGAATGTTTGGTTGTAATTAGCATCTCTGTTACTGGGATGGTGTTTTAGAAAATTGCGGTGGCTCCTGGATTGAAGACTGAGACCCTGGGAGATGCTCTGCCCCTTATCATCACTCGGCTCTGTGAGCCCAAAGAGGCCTCTTACATCCTGATAAAGAAATATCTGGAGCAGCATTTTCCCCATCTTGACATTGAACATAGGTATATTTTATTGTCTTAGATCGTATAATTACAATTATTTGAAAACAGTATTGCATATTGAAAAATATTCTACAATGATACTGTGTGGGGGAAAAATTGGTTATAGAGAAACCTGTAAAAATAAGTGATTTAAAAGATGACACTGCCAGCAGAAGCTCGTCAAGCAGGGCTTTCCTAATGGCCAGGATGCTTTGATTAACTTTGGTCTTTGACCCTAACTTCAGAAAAGCCATTCAGTAATCATAACTTTGCTCTGTGGAGCATATGAATCATAAATGATGTGCAAATTTTGTTGTTGGCTGGCATTATATATTACATTACATATATTACATCATATTATTGATGTGCCATTTGCATCCTCAGGCCTGAGCTCCTGAAGGAAACCCTGTTGAAGGCAGTGGAGAAAGGTCAGCTGGAGCGAATCACTGGGAAAGGAGCCAGTGGGACTTTCCAGGTAAAACTTTTTTAAGAACAGTATTCCATCCATTTTCCGATGCATAGGGTCACAGTGGTGGCAGGCTCAGGAGGGCAGCCCAGACGTCCTTTCCCTTGGCCATGTCTGCCCACTCCTCCTAGGGGCTCCCAGTGTGTTCCAGGCCAGCTGGAGTATGTAGTCCTGGGTCTGCCCTGGGGTCTCGTCCCTGTGTCCAGAGCACTTCCATGGGAAGGCACCCAGAGGGCATTCTGATTAGATGTTCTGCTTTTGCCTGTTAAATAGCCAATGTTTGACACTAAACATATATGTCTCATCATCAGGTGTTATTTTAGGCATTATTTTGATGGAAGATGGGATTCAGTGGCTCAGCAAATATAAGATTTCCTGATGACATTTGATCCTTTTATGTGCTTATGGCCTAATGCAGAGAACTCAGACAACAAGTATATATCCTTAGAATAATTGTAGGCCAACTCTCTGTGTCACAGCTGAAGGGTACTGGTAATAAAGTACTGCTGAAAGGAGGGGACTTGGAGGACGCCATCACTGCTGCAATCACAGCCATGAATGAGCCTAAAACCTGCAGCACCACCACACTACGCAAATACTTAATTGATACCAACAAGGATACTAAGGAATACCGCTTAGGTAAGACCCCATTCTCTCCATCTTGTTTAGTTATATGACTGGAAATCTGCTAATATTGCAACCAAAATTACCATTCTCGTGATTTGTGAAGATTTGCTTTGGGGGTGTGGGTCAGTGCAGTCAGTAACAAATCAGTTTTGTACAAAAAACCATTGAACTAAAAGGGAGAGACAGTGTGGGCAGTAGACAAAGAACAAATTTCAGTGGGATTGGCTAGAAAGAACTGTTGTAGCGGAGTCACATGTCAAAATTGTGTAGATCTCAATCAGGGAAAGAATATGTCAAGTCAATATTGTGCATGTTTAAAAGAATTTGTGCGTGCAGGGCAGTGAACTAATCAGTTCTGGGAGTGGTGGCTGAGTGTCCAGAGCAGCACACAGAGAAAATGATGCTCAAACATCAGCGCTATGCTGTAAAAAGCCAAAAAGCCAAAAGACAGGATCAGTCCCGTCTGCAAGGCAGCGGGTTCCACAAGAAAACAAGCATTCCAAATCGCACTGCCAGTGTGATGTAGGCCTAATTTGTGCCTGTGTCTGAAATGTTAGTGACCAGTGCAATATAATCTGTTCATGATGAATTCTTCATTACTTGGTCTTTAAGCAATAATCAAAAAGCAGTGTTTGGTTTTAAAATATTAAAAAATCTGTTGCAAAGGAATGACAAAACATTACACTGCATTTCAGTTTTCAGTGTTGAATTTTTTCCTGCTTAGCCTCTCAAGACTTCACCATATGGTCTGGCTAGGATCCAAACAATGCCTCAGAGGTTATTCCTTATGAAAGATTTCCATATCGTTACTCCACTCACAAGCTGAAACAAATTCACATATTGTGGGTGAGGTGGTGACACATAGCCTTTGTAAAACAATGGCCAGGAGTATTTAAAAATTAAACATGATGAC
Source organism: Myripristis jacobus (assembly GCA_900302555.1). Taxonomy (NCBI): domain Eukaryota; kingdom Metazoa; phylum Chordata; class Actinopteri; order Holocentriformes; family Holocentridae; genus Myripristis; species Myripristis jacobus. The sequence continues at coordinate 30,733 of OMLB01005770.1, forward strand.
AAGGACACTCGAAAGATTATTCAGTGAGAGAGAGTGTATTGATGAAACTGGCAAAATCCACCAATTCTGTTTCTCTGAGTTATATTAACATTTTTGTATATAATTGTATTTGTAATTGTATATATTTTAATTGGTATCGTGATACCATTGATGAGCATTACATTGTGTTATTTAGACCCCCCTTACCTCTTAACAGAACGTGTCTGGCAAGAAATGCGAGTGGCTGGTTCAATTTGAGCATCCACCAGACTGTGGCGAGTCATCCAAAAAGCTGGCCACACTTTGTGCCAATGCAAAATAACTTGTTTGAATAAAATTCAAACAATTCTTTTGGAGGACAGTAGTAGACAAAGTGTTTTGTTGTGAGGCAATCATGCCTTTTCTGTTTGGATCATATGTATTGGAGATATTTAATGATGGATTTTAGGTAATTTTTTGTGTTCAAAATGATGTTTTGAAATGAAACTTCATTTTTTCCTCCTTAGTGGCTACTCTGAGGAGGACCCTGACAAAGTGCAAAATGCTTGGATGGATGGAGCAGATCACTGGGAATGGCCTCAACGGGACCTATCAGCTATCATTCCCTTACTACCCCAGGTACATTACCCTCATTTGGGGAATAAACCTCCAGTATTTACCATTATTTACAATGGAAAAAGTTGGTGTGGGGGGGCTGATGCTACTGCAGCTCAACAACACCCTGGTCGAGTGCTCCAGCCACCTACTGCCCTGCCTCCATAGGTCCTCCCCACCCTGTCAGAGTTACGCTAATGCTGATCACCTTCCTGACTAGGGTTATTCCAACTGGAATTCCCTGTACTAGGAACCCAGGGCTCAGCTAATGACGTCGTGACACTGGACATGTTGCAGAGGACCTTTGGTGCCTGTGGTGCTGTGGAACAACCACTACAGCAGATGTCATCAGCCACAGTCGTCTCTCACACAGTGTGGGTGAGATCAGTTCAGTTCTTCCCTGCAGAAACGCCTCAGACATGCCCACAGGGTTGGCATCCTCTCCCGTGTGAGAGGCACTCGTGACTGGCTTGAGTCCAGAGATAAATGTATGAATAAAACCCCCTCTGTCAGGGATATTAAACTCTATATCAGCTTTATCCTGAAGTCCACTCTGTATACTTTTCAAGCATTTTCATGTAGGCTGCTTTCTCCTGTGGTGTGGAGGCTGCTTTGAGCCAGTTATCTGTGTATATGGCCAGTGTTAACTATAATTTTATGCAGCTGTGGTACTTTGGGCACTAATTCAGGTTTTGCCAGATATCTGCTGCTTTTTTGGTCCAACTTATGCTTCAGTTTGAGAGTTGGTGCTGAAGATGCTGTTATGCCTCCACCCCAGTAACAGCCGTGGCCAGTGGCATCATGTTTTCTGGTTGTCAGTATGTAGGTCCCATTCTTGTGAATTGGATATCTCCGGAACGCCTAAAGGGAATTCTTCATAGCAGTATTTGACCAAAGGATAACAGATTAGTCAGAAGTCAATGTCAGTGTGACCTCACGTCCATCCCATTCTCGTGAACACAATATCTCAGGAACACGTCAAGGGAATTTCACTACAGGTGGCACAAATGTCCACTTGGAGTCAAGGATAAACTGTTTTGATTCTGGTGGTCAGAGATCAAAGGTCAAGGTCACTTCGACCTCACAAAACATATTTCTTGCCATAATTTAAAAAAATCATACACTAATTATGACAAACTTTCACACAAATGCTTGGTTTTGCTGATATTGAGCTTCAGGTGATCATTGTTGCACCATGTGATGAAGCTCTCCATCAGTCCTCTGTACTCAGTAAAAATCCTTTGTAAGTGAAGACAGCATGTTTCTCACTGGAAATTATTCACTGGACATTCTACTGGACAGTAGAGAGAACCACATATAGTGGAAACATACCGCACACTGGACTGTCATGAGGATATTTTATTTAAGTTCAGAGCAACGTGTTTCACTGGTGGCTTCTTCAGGCTCACTCTAATAATCATAACTTCCATTTCACCAAAAATACACTGAATATGTTTTATTAAATTATTTCAAACTCTTCAATATAAATATTATGAGTCTGGACAAACATGGTTGTAAACTGTAATTTGACTGCTTAGCTGGTTGGCGGAGGCCTACAACTGCAAGGTGACTATTAAATCATAATTTAATAGTCTTCAATAACATTTGGATTTGTTCTTGCAGTGGTGGTAAGTTCCTTGCCACGGTGGCACACCACCACTAAATGAATCAAGGGAACTGATGTGACCATGCCCTTTGCCATGACCCTTCCTCTCTCATAAGGGCTTAAGCTTTATGGTACATTTTACAAGCACCCGTGGGCTGATATCCCCTGGAGAGCAAATCTTTGCTTTTTTCTGTGTGTTGGTTACATAGGGATTTGAAAACACACAACTTTTTGGTTCAACTAACCAATCAACCAATCTTTGTGCACAAAACACAGAAACAACATGTATATCAGCATTCTGAATTTGTATTTCTTAAGGTGTCTCTTTGAGGTCCTGAGATCCAGAATGGCTGAGATTTCGTGGCCTCTCTTCTTTGGGATTACAAAATAAAACCCATCCAGGCCTTTGTGAGGGGAAACTAGTCCCCTCTTTCCATCAGAGAATTGATCTCTTCTTGTAACATATGGGTTGACTTCCCTCAAACCTGAAAATAAATTATACCCTTGAATTGAGCTGGAGCAATAGCAAATTGCTGTGTGTAAATCTTGGCTACAGTTTTTAACAGCAGTATGATTTTGCACATGCCAGTCCTTCCTTTGAAAGAGTCCTGGCTTGCCAGTGGCTAATGGCACCCTCATAGGCTGATGCCACGCTGTGCTGAATGTGTGTCCTCCCAACTGTTCTCATGTGAGCTAAGTTGGTCCACATGCCCTATTTCCCAGCAGAGGGAGATTGTGCCCTCTCTGATAGTTTTTTTGTGAGTTTAAATTGTTTTGCAAAGTTTTTTTCTTCTTCTTTTTATTGTCAACTGTACCCTTGGCATTTTGACCAGATGTGGCAGTGGGAACAGAGTGAACACCACAAGTGATTGTGAGACATTAGTGGTCCACTGGAGGAGACCTCTGTGGAGCCCTTCCTCTGCGCCCTGGGGGCTCTGGCTCTGCTGGAGCCAGCCCCTGCCATGCACGCTGCAGTGAACACGTCCATGCCTATGAACACAGCCTGGGCAGAGGACAGAGCAGGTGAGAGGACACAAACAAACCCCTCCACTCCTGTGCTTTGGTGTGTCAAATAGCCAGCTTCTTCCTCCTTACACCCTGACAAGATGGAACCTGCTGGCCCTCCTAGGGACCAGATTTGGTTGCTGGCTTGAGGTCCTTGAGATTTATGGCACTGATTGAAACCAAGAGCAGGGTATGCCACAGCTTAACCAAATCTGATGAAGGGATCTTCCTTTTATCTGTTGGACAGGTTGATTAGCTACCAAACTCTTTCTTGCAGGACGTTCAGGCCCCTGGCCTGGATCACCATCTTGTGGTGATGAAGGCAGTGGTCAGTTAAAATGCAGATCTTTTCCTTCAATTTGGCATCCAAATTTCCAGTCACTTCTTCCTCTATAGCTCTGCCATTTGGAAGAAGGATGCATTCAGGGTCCAGACAGAAAGAGTAGCTGCCTCATAGCCTTTGTCTGTCAGACTAGACTGAAACCGGTCAGTCTTAGGAAGAAATAGGGCCCCTGTTTCCAAGTGGGATGGTGATCAGAGGCCACAGTTGGTTTCACATGGGAGCATGTAGCATAACCTGTGCACCTCTGTCCCTGTGCATTGGAGCACCACAGAGTGGGTGCTCTATATGGCTTGTCTCCTTATGTGACAGTGAGCTAACTTTCATTCTGGGAATATAGGAAGAGATAATTTCCCTATTTTCATCACCTTAGCCAGTTTCTTCCTGTCATAGCAAAATCTCATCTCTGCTGTTACAGTGGGCAATGGGAAATTATATTGTGCAGCATGGCACTTACACGCATCCTCATTGTCTATAGTACAAAAATGGAACTCAATCCCACTTCACAGCGGAGACTCTGTAAACCTCAACAGTTTTAAATCACCTCTAAAGGCCTGGTTGAAGGAGAATCAGTCATGCGATCACTGATCTTGTTTTAACTGAACTTAAAAGGCTATGCTCTGTGTGATTAATATGGTGTTGTCATTGTTGAATGTATTACTAATGTTGCCCTACCAGATGTGACAGTGTCTGTAATGTTTATTTGTTGTTGTGTAATGTTTTATGTAAATAATTTTAGCACCCTGCCCAGGGACCACAGATGAAAATTAGCAATATAGCTAACTCTGGTACATGATCTATTCTGTACATGGCCCCTGTTAAATAAACCAATAAACTAAACTAAACTAA
>OMLB01005772.1:4243-16322 GCA_900302555.1 Myripristis jacobus
TAATAGGAAAAAAAAAAAAAAAAAAAAAAAAATCTTCCCCCAATTGTAATCACCATTGGCATCAGTGCTGCCTCTAAGTGACGTCACAAACACATTTTTATGACTCTTCCCCTATCTGCACAAATATATATTTCGGCAGACAGTGTTATTTAAAAAGCGTGTGCAAGTGCAAGTGTTTTGGCAGTATGTGGTAAAACTCAGTTGGTATTTTCTTTAAACTGATATGGACACCTTCACCTTCATAGACATCGGATTTCATTATCCCTGTCATTTCCACGGTTGTTTTTAGTGACCAGACCATTTGGACTTTTTAATCTCTATCACTGCCTGAACTGCCACTGAACTGAATTTTCTTCTTCTTGTATGGTGTGTGTTTATTCCCCTCTGTATCTCTAATATAGTGCCCCTCCAACCTTCAGCTGACTTCTCGCACTATGTCCAAACAAACCCCTCCTGTCTGTACCAGAGTAGCCCTGTATCCACAATGTCCCACACCTCCTAGCCCTCCTACCCCATGTCCCACACCTGTTTTGTTAACACTGATTCTGTTTGTGGACTCTCACAGACATTGTTTGTAAAACTAAGAATTCTGCAGCAGAATATTTTTGGAGACAATTGCTGTACAGTATTTGTAAGCTCTATTTTTGTATATTTAATTGCTATTTTGGAGAAAATAAGATGCTTTTTTCTTGTTTTTGCTAATTTCATGTTTATTCATTTTAAGAAAATGTTGCATGTGACTGACTTGAATTGTAAATAAAATTTCCAAGTTTTGGAAATGATCTGTAATTTTTTGTTGCATACATATTCATAATTCTTTCTCTACTCATCAGTTCTGCATTCTCTGCCCTGCATATAATCCAAAAACCGTGATACATGGTAAATGGACTGCAAATCTATAGTGCCTTTTAGTCTACCAATCAATCAAAGTACTTTATGATGTTACCTCACATTTACTCATTCACACACATTCACACACTGATGACAGAGGCTGCTACGCAAGGTACCAAGCTGCTCATCAAGAGCAGTTGGGGGTTCAGTGTCTTGCTCAAGGACACTTTTGACAGGCTCTCACTTTGACAGGAGCCGGGGACTGAACCAGGCACCATATATGATGCTTTTTTATGAAAGATGAAATGATTGGCATACACTTTTCACTGCATAAGAACATAAGAATTTTTTTTGTCATATGTGGACTCACCAAAATAAATTCATGAGATCAGTTTTTAACTTGAGTCAAAACTTCCAACTGAGGTGTTACTTGGACGTGGTCAGATTGAGAACAGATTTCGAGTTTGTGCTGTACTCTACTCTTGTGGATAAATGATCTTACTAATGTGATAGGTGACAAAGGAAAAACCAACATAATGTATCTTTGTAAGGTGTTGGGCCACCATGAGCCACCAGAACTCTACTGGAGGGATGAACTACCACCATTGAACTACCACATACAGAGGGATATTATTGGAGGGTTACAGTGCATAAATTATAAAGACATATACACACTTAATAGTCAAATGGTGCAAAAAAATAAAAAATAAAAAAATCAGGCACTGGTTCACAGAGATGCAGAGATGTGGTCAGATGAATTGTCCTCCACCATATTCCGGACAAGTTCTGCTACGGAGGGCATTTTCCTGGCATGGTTTGGGTCCACTTTGTCCCTTAGAGGAAAGGGCCACTGCAAATCAATGCAAAGTTGTTCTGACCTTTGTCCTGTGATGAAACATTTCTGTCCTGATGGGAGCAGTCTCTTCCAGGATGACAATGGCCCCATCCACAGGGCACGAGGGCTCACTGTGGTTTGATATGGATGAAAATTATGATTTTCCCCACCATCATCAAATCACCAGGGAGTATGTTTTGGAGAAATGGTGCTCCATTTTGCTCCAGTGGTGCTCCAGAGATTTGGAGAATCGATGCCAAGACATATTGAAGCTGTTCTGGTGGTTGAACACTTCACTATGACATTTGATGTGGGTTTTTCCTCGAATTTATTTGTTATCCTGTCTGACGGTTCTCTGGCAATTGGGTGTTCATTTTCCCTGGTTTTGATATTCAGTGACAATTCATGTCAAATTCCAAAATGAACATCATTTTTGATGCAGTTACAGTTCCCTGAGAGCCATAGTTTGAAAAGAAATAGCTTTAGGTGAGAGGGGGAGTACCTAAAAGAACAACAGTGACATCTGGTGGTGATATTGTGTAACCTTAATGTTGAAAATGGTATGTTGAGCAATCAAACAGGGCTTACCATCACCATCTCGGGCCACAGGAGTTACAACAATATAGCAATTCAAGGCATAGTGTGCCCTCTACAGCGAGTGGTTTCAGACCATCTTTGGATTCACAGATTCCAACTGAGGACAAGCATCCTGATATAACAAAACCAGCAGTAAAAGGACTGTAGGAAAATACTAGTACATATCTGTGGGTAACTGTCAGCATCATAAAAACATACAGCAGAATAAAGACAAAAACAATACTAGAAAAATACTAAACTATAAAAAATATAAACCTGTATTTGACTGGTTGCCTGGTGACTTGTCCAGGGTGTTTCCCTCTGTGCCTGCTGACAGAGGCGCCAGCTCCCTGTCACCCTGAATAGGAACACGCATTTAAGAAAGATGGATGGATGAAAGAAGGTATTCATAATGGATTTACTAATATGCATATGGCATTTAGAATTTCACAATGATATTTGAAATATGTAGGCCTAGCTGTTCTCTGAAATATTTACAGCATGCAGCTGAGATTGTAGAGAGGCGAGAAAGGTCTGGCATGCATAGCTGACAGACCTGTTGTGAGAGAAAGTTCTGTTAAAATTTATGGTAAGAAATGGTATTGTAAATTGCTAAGAAAAAAACACACGGTCGAGGCTGTTCACTTACACCAAGGTATAGGACCACACTACACTCATTCTAGTTAACTAGAATTAACTGCACTGGCTAATTTTAAGGTTTTATTGTGAGCTGCTAAAGTTATAGCCCAAAGCTACATTACTGACCTCTTACCCTGAGTTTGAGTGTAGCCTGAAAATGTGCACCTTCAGGAAGGGAACCCTCCTTATTAAATGCTGTTCATCTGCTTTCTGATGTTTTAACCATGTGGGCCCCTAAGCTGTGGAATTCCTTGTGAGTCTCAGGTGGGCCTGTTAAATCAGATTTCAAAACACATTATTATAAAAGGGCCTTTCTTTGATATCTCCTTTATTTATGTATTATCGTTATTATCGTTATTATCGTCATTATCGTTATTATCGTTATTATCGTTATTGTTATTATTGTTATTATTGTTATTATTGTTATTATTATTATTGTTATTATTGTTATTATTGTTGTTATTGTTGTTATTGTTGTTGTTATTGTTATTATTTGAAGTAGTAGTTTTGCAGTAATTGCTTTAAAAATAAATGTAAAGATTTTATTGATTATTTGACTATAAATTATGCTTTTATATTACAGAGACAGTTTATTCAGAGCACCTTATTGAGCCACTGGGGTTCAAAGCTTGGCAAGGTGCAGATCATGCAGCCCACCTGTAACAACCTTACCTTACCCTACAGCTAAAGCTCTGACGCATTGCACGTCAGCATGCCATAGGTGTGGACTGGCAGTATGAGACAGGTGCTAAACTGGAGGAATTAAAAAAAAAACAAGCAAGGAATCTAGCACCTCCTCTTGTAAATCAAAAATAGATCACAGTCAGAGTCAAGATATTTGGACAGTCGCAGACCTAGGCGTTAGCCTGTAATAGACCCAACCCAACCTACTGTATTATACGGTACAGCATGTTAAAGTGGTGGCTGCCCTTTGTATGATGCATGAGCCTTTGTTATTCCTGTGTAACTCACGCATATTGTGACATCACACTGCCACACCATCTTTCCTATAAGCTACATAACAGACATAATGTAGGCCTACATAACAAGGGCAGCTCTGTAGAAATTCAGTGGAATCACAGGCATGAACGCTAATGTTATTACTAACAACAACGATCTGATCAGTGATTAGATCTTCCATTTGAGCCAAATTTAGTCATCAGACATCACACAAAAGCCATCTAATACACACCCATTACAGAACAGCCATAGGCATTACACATTGGTGAGATCAATTCAAAACACTACTGTAAAAACCTGCAATGACTAATGTTGCCTATACTTTGTTGCTCTGCAGTATCACACAACCATCATTTACACAATAATTAAATACATTAAAAAATGCATTATTTCAAAAGGCAAGTACAACATTTTTAAAAAATCACATTACATTGATATTGAATGCCAGTGCTTTTGTAAATGAGCACATGATGTAGCAAGTGCTATATTAGGTGCTATATTATTCAACAAATTTGAATCAAACATGGGGAGTAGTGTTTCTAGCATTGGGAAATTGGTCTGTTTTTTGGTAGATGGTGTTATAATTTAGGATATGAAGCTTATGTGAAAGTTCAATATACAAGATAATCTCTCTCCCAATTTTGAATGTCTGTGCCCCACCATCATTTACAACTCCCTGAGCTATTAAAGCTCTGTGTTTCATTCACAAATTGCTGTGTCATTAGGTATCCAATCAGTGTTCAGCCCACGTTTAGCCAGCTTGTCAGCTGAATGAGGCTGGGCTATCTCAGCTGATTTCCGTCTGCCTTTGCAGACTGAGTCCTCCAACCATCTCCTCCCTATCACCTCCAGCTTCAAAGGAACTCTTCATCTGCAGTCACTCCACCAACAGGGTCTAGGCTCCAGGGGATCCAGTCCCAGCCAACCTCTACATCATCATTTGTATGCATGCTCTTGATTGTAATAGTGTCTAACCACCAAACTACAGGTCATTCACAATAAAACTCACCTTTCACTTTCAGTTTGATCCTTCCTTATTGCAGTTTAGTCAACAGGCCCAGCTATAGTGTGTAAGCAGTTGAGAAAAACTGTAATTGAAGGTCAGGGGTGCATGGTACTTTTTCCAAATCTACTCACTCCAGTCACCTCCCTAGTGAAACTGTTCAAGCAGATTCTGATGACACAGCTGACAGGTGTAACAGGTTTTAATAAACATACCTACATCCTTCTTTAAGTGAGATCAGAAAAATTGCTGTGGAGCTGTAGTCTTTTTGACCCCCTGTGCTAGGCACATCACCATGGGCCATCTCCTAGTCCTCATCCCTGAACTTAATAGGAGCAATGATGTAGAACACAGCACAAAAAATGCACATGCACAAAATACTGGCAGATCATGGAGGAAAGTGGAACGTCAAATCATATTATGTTTATATATTGGCCTATGTGAATTTCCCCGTGGTGGGACTAATAAAGGCTTATGTTTTCTTATCTTATTGAGAAGACGTTGCTTTTTACTACCAACCTTTAACGTGGAAAGCCATTCTACTTTTGTTCATACAAAATTTATCCCCTGCTGCTTGGTAAGTAATGCTGTAACTGTATTCTTCAGTTCTCTACTCCAAACAAATGCATATGCACAATCACCGCTTTGTACATCTACAGATGACACCACAATGTTAAAAAAGCATAAGAACCACAGCAAGGAAATAAACATATTCAATATAGCCACCAGGTAGCTTCAGTAAAACTGGATGTTGAAAAGAGGCACAATGACAGGGGAAAATTCATGACAACAAAAGACTGACATGTGACACGCCTAACCCTTTATTAATAACTAAAGCCTTGAGGCTTTTTCAATTTTGACAACCCATGGGAGTGCCAGGTTCTAAATTTTTGTGGTGCATTTCATTCCTTTGTCATCATAACAATTCCTCCCACAAGTGATAGACACACCTTCAAAATCAAATTGACTTCAGAGGTAAATTTAATATTCTACTTAATCTTCAAATGCATGTAGTATTTCTAATTATGTTTGCAATTATCTCAAAATATCTCAGTGTCTCAAATCATCTCAAAATAATCCTTAAAAATGTATTCCTGGTCTTACATGTGTTAGTTTAGTTTGGCTTAGTTCTCACAAGTACAAAATGCAAATCACCAATATCCAGAAATGTTAGGTGGATGATTCTTTTTATCCCTGAAATGCTTCGAATCTGGCTTCCCTGTTGCTGGAGAGAAAAATTCTCTTTTTTAGTCTATTGTCTACATTGTATGTATAGTATACACATATTTACTTAGGACTACTTTCCAAAGATTTAGATTTCCCGCCCCTCACCCACAGGCAGCCATGGGGAACTGAACTGTTTTGCATGCAGTACATTGCGATCTTTGTCATTTTTGGTGTAAAATAAGGGCGGTGTTAGACAGATATCCATGTGATATACTACATTTTCTTCCAAGATTAAGATCTCTCCAACAGCATCCCCTTTGCATTGATCTTTTATTACCTGAAAGTTTAATCTTTACCCTGCAAAACAACATCAGACCTCTGCTATCCATTTGTTTCCATTCATTTTGTCACATTCCAATCTATTTGCAGAGAAAGATGGGTAATCCATCAAAGTGAACACCCTGGCCTGATTTCTTTTGGCCAATGTTACTGTATTGTTGTGAATATTAATTAAAAAGTCTTCTGGTGCGCACATGTGCTGGTGGGAAGCAGTTTTTCAGTGGACAAAATATTTTCATGTGGTTGGGTATTTTTAATCAAATGTGATCAGTCCTTAATCAGCACAAAATGCTGTGCATTACTGTCCAGCTCCTGCAATATATTTGTGCCCGGCACACACAACAGCCCTGGATACAACAACTGTGTGTATATACCTACATACACACATCTCAGAAATAAAACAGCGTCATAGGCACTGGCCTTTATGGTAGCTGCTCTAAAAGCTTACAAGCTGATCCAAGATGCATGTAGACAACAGTTATGAAACTGGAAAGAGTGAAAATGCAACCATGTTGAAATTAGTAGGAAACAATTTCAACCACTAGTGTATGGCAATTTGGATGCAAACTTTCATTTTCTATGCAACCTTACTGCTGTGGAGCACTTTTGAAATGTTCAGTGTCAAATTGGCACTTGGCCAATTTGAAATGAAAATGTTCATAATGGTAAAATCTGTGGCTGATGCTGCTGTGCTGGCAGCTGAGTTTGTGTAAGCTGACAGAAGTTGTCGCGCCAGCGGGAGATCAAGTGCACCCTGATCTAAAATGTGTGTGCTGAAAGAGCCAACAGAGTAAATGGCTGCCTAAAGATCTGGATCGCTGGCATCAGTGGTGGTGGAAACTAGTTACTCTAAGCCTGTGGCACTTGCAACCTCTTCACCAAGCCTGACAGTGGTTGAGGGCTTAATACAGACGCTGAGGGCGTCTTGACTATGTGCAGTCACCTAAGAATTCATGTTGATCCCCTTTTTATGAAGTTTATGTCTCCATGGTTGGTAGTCCACAAAAAGTATTCATTCAGATCCTGCATGACATGGAGATATGGGAATTTTTCACACTTGTGTCCCCTTACATTAGCCTGAACTTCACTCTCGTCTTGCAGGGTGTGGTGAAAATGGCACTTTGCCCTACTGTTGAGCGAGCCGTGCCCTTTTGAAAGAGATAAATAGCAGTGTGAGGAATTTCATTACATTTCTGTGAAGTGTCTTGTGACACACACAGTGAGTCATGCTGAGCCTGTGTGACAAAGAGCCTGATAACCTTACTACTCTGTTTGCCGGACATGCCTCTTATATGGTCTTGAAACAAGCTATTAGCGTGCCCACTGAGAGGAGTCTGACCTGTAGGGGTTGTGAGGGTGTTCTGCCAGCTGAAGAGATGGACAGCTATAGTTCACATTAATTCACTCTAGTTGAGGTATTTGTCAGTGGCTTCCTGATGATGACTGTTCTATGGGCTACCAAGGGTTTCATATCTTTGCTCCTACTAAGTTCAAGGATGAGGTCTAGGAGATGGCCCATGGTGATGTGCCTGGCACCTGGGGGTCAAAAAGACACGCTAGTGGCCCACAGTACCTTTTCTGATCTCCCTTAAAGCTGGATGTAGCTATGTTTATTAAAACCTGTTACACCTGTCAGCTGATTGTCAAGCCTAAACTCTTAATCCAATTCCAGTTGTGTGTGGTTTCGGTGGTTTTGTATTTGAACACATTATTGACTTGCTGGCCCTCCTTTTTTGCTTGCAATACTGTCTCAGATCACTCACTATTCTGTTGTCCATCTTCAAGCCATTGCAATTAAGGCTACTGGGAATACTCCATCAGAGCTTATTTCAGTTGTTGGTATCCCAAATGTTATTCAAAGGGTGAAAGTTAAGAGCTTGGATGCTTGGTGAGGTTTTGTACCAGTGGTATGTGAAACATAATCAGACTAGTGCCTATCATGCTCAGAGTCAGTGAGCTTTCGAAAGTTTTCATGAGATATTTTTATTTATCTATTTTTCATTTAAACTTTATTTAACCAGGAGAGACCAGTTGAGAAGTGTCAATCAGTTAGCAAATTAACATGCAGAGTAATTAATGCACACACACTCAAATCTTTGCTAGTTTTAATTGCAGCAAGATTAGCAGCACTGGGAGTTAGATGTACACTGGACTATATTGGAGTCCACATTGATGAAACTCAGTGTTGGTGTTGCGCAGAAGCTTATATTGATCTTTTATTAGGTTGCACTTGAAAACATTCTAGCACTAAATATCATCGGATTAAAGGACTACCCATCACCTCAGGTTTTTTATGAAGACAGACACACTCATGTCCTCAGTTCAACTCTTTCCTTCCGGCAGAAGATATAGGATATCAACACAGCTATAAGTACACCTTTATACCTACAGCCATTAAACTGGTTAAAATGGTTGTAAGTGTGCATGTGTATTTGATAATGATGTGTTTTAATGATGGGGTTTATTGTAATTGTATGACAGTTTTGTATGGCAATTTATTTTTTATTGTTATGTCTTATTAACCATTATGAATCAGTGGCGCCATGGGCCTCTGACAAGTTTCCTCATGGGAACAATAAAGTATGCATCTGTCTATCTATTGGCCAATACAATGGCAAAATGTGCTGGTGCATACAAGAAATTTGACTCCAGATTACAGTAGCCCCTAGTACTTACATAAAGTAATAGAAACAAAAATTTGAATAGAATAAAATAGGAATAATAAAAATAGAATAATGAATGTTATTGTAGATAGGTCTGTCTGTCTGTCTGTCTGTCTGTCTGTCTGTTGATCTATGTTAGCAGCTTGAGAGATGATACAGTAAAGTACAAGAGTTAGCTGAAATGACTTGGTGACTCTGAGATGACTGGAGGAATGCGGAACCTGCCACATTACCAACCTGTTTGACTAAGTGAAGAGGTTTGGCTTCAAACTCTACTTGACCTTTAAGCTGGCAAGCGAAAACTTGACTGAGGCCCAGAGTAAGATGAGGAATTGTTTTGATTGCATGTTCACCATTTTAAGTTCATTTTCAGGGGGCAAAATTTCACTGACCTCTCTGTTCTGGTGAGTCTCAGAGCACAATTACTTAATTGCTACTCCTGATCAAAAGAAGTGTGCACAGCTTTGTCATGTGATACTGTTCATGTCATGTGATACTGAATCTTATTCTTGTTTACCTAAGGGCCATGAAGTTGATAGAGACACAACCTGTTATGTTAGTGGTGGTATGCAGCTTGACTGCTTCTCATTGCCAGTGAATGTTGAGGAAGATGTGAAGGGGCCTCAAAAGCACTTACAGCACAACTGGCACTAATTCTTGTGAGGAAATTTCTACACCTGCAGCTTTGAATGGATAAGTTTGCAGTGGCTGAAATTGAGTGAATATATACTTGTGTAAAACTTTTGCATGCTTTGCTAGCACTCATGTTTGTTAATAATAAGTAACAATGCTGTGATAATATTACAGTACAATGTTTTGTTTATGCTATGTTTTCAGGCTGCTATTTTTAGCTTACCTTTTTTTCTCTAGGTTTGAAAGCTCTGTTGGACTAGTTTATCTCATGATTGACATCACTGATAACACAGAAATACAATGTCCACTTCCTAAGAAAAGTATGCTTCCTAAGAGACTGAGTAAATTTGCATGCAATTTTGAGAAGACAGTCAACATGTAACTGTTCTTGAGACTGAGATTACTTTGAGGCCACCAAAGGAGATAGTAATAGCTGTGTATTTCCCATACACATTAATTTAAATCTCCTGAACAACAACCCCAAAAAATTTTCACCGACTGCACACATATGAAAGGTCAGACTTCATGTAGCCTACATGGAACGCTGACCTAAAAATTTGGTCAAAACCACGGAGACATCTTGCTGCTATTACTGCTACTGCTGCATCAGCTGATGCCACTGCACCAGCTGATGCCACTGCACAAATGTTTCTGCCCACATGTGAAGTCACATCTGGATTCCCTGCAATGTGCAAAAAAGCAGTGGACTGACTTCAGATCTGACCAAACCATTATCAAAATAATGTATGACTCATTGGTATGAGCACATGCTTACCACATACAGTTCTACAATTCCCACAATTTCTGTATCCCCGAACATATTGAAAATACCTTTAGGGGGCCACAATAAACTATGATAAGGAGCATGCCATAAAAACACAGTCATGACATGGTAAGGTGTGTGGTGCTACCTAACATTTAGCAAGGTTTACAAAATTTGGCTGGCTACTATGGCAAAGCTTTCCCCCCAAAAAAGCTCACTTACACCGACAGACCTCAACAAAATTATGAAAAACTACATCAACCCTTTAATGGTAAAGCTCAAGAAACAATATGGACCTCACTATCATAACTACAGTTGCAACAAAACAAAAAATTGGTATTAGTCATAAACTTCCACATCCAACCTTTTATTTGAATTTGACATGTGTTTTAAGTTCAGATTTCTGTTTGTGAGAAGGTTAACCTCAGTGATGGAGAAACTATGGTAACATTTATTAATGGAAAGTTCTTGAAAGTTGGTGGATTCTGTAAAATGCATTCTTTGAGTTTTTCTTGGCTTTGCGTGACACTGTGACAGAAGGGATGAGGTTTAGTGGTAATTAGAAAGTCAACAGTAATCATTTTGAATTACACTTCCCCCAATGTTATTAGCTGCACCCATAACTTAGTTTGTATCCAATCTCCATGTATAGCTTCCCCTAGCTATATTTACCTCCAAATTTGTTCTCAGACTCCATGTTGCCTGAAAAAGCACACTCCTTCCTACAACCACTGGATTTACTCCAAGTGTATTTGTTCTCCCTAATGGAGATATCCTTTCTTGGCTTTTACTAATACATTGTACACTTCCTCGCACTTGGGGAGAAGAGAGCGGTATAATTCATGGGATATTTGGTAACAACCCTATCTCTGCATATTTCCTTTGCAATACTTGTGCAGTCCAGCTCAAATGAGACACTCAAAGCTCATAATTTTCAGAGGACAAGATTCATGGATGCCACCATCATCAGCAAGTTTGATGACCTGATAAGAAGAAGAAGAAGAAGAAGAAGAAGAAGAAGAAGAAGGAGAAGAAGAAGAAGAAGGAGAAGAAGAAGAAGAAGAAGAAGAAGAAGAAGAAGAAGAAGAAGAAGAAGAATCACCCATGCACATGAAAGCTACTTAACTTTTGTGACATTAACATGATTTTAGTCTACCTTTTATTTTGCCTCTGTCCTATATTATAGCATAAGGGTAAATATATATACCTCCACATTCAATCAAGGGATCCGCCATACACACACTATAACTGGTTTGACAACAGATGGAATTTGAGGTCATGGATGACGCAGAGTGATGCGTGCTTGATGAAATGTTTCTGACAGTAATAATAAACCAGAGATAAAATGCAGATCAACTCATTTGAATGGAACTATGGAATCACTGTTTGCTTTTCATGTCTTTCACAACAGAAATATTAAGTGAATGTATGATTCACTGAACATCCAGTGATGCACTGATAAAGATGAGAGGTTAGGTTCTACAGAAAATTAACAAGATTTTATTGATTTATTTAGAATCAGAATTAGAATAAGCATCAACTTTAGGCCTGCTTATGCATACAAGAAATCTTACTCTGGTTCACAGAAGCCTATAGTACTTATATAAAGTAACAGATTATAATATATATATATATATATATATATAGAGAGAGAGAGAGAGAGAGAGAGA